>WUAT03000006.1:861017-875765 GCA_010015005.3 Ulmus americana
AAAAAATCCAACTTATATCTTGTAACCTTCAAATTTAAATCTCCAAATTTATTTCCTATAATATCTCTTGTTTAATCCTAAATTAATTTTCCATTTTCTCCTTAATTAAATCCCACATCAAATTCTTAATTTCAATTTTGGAAATAAATTCTCTTATCTTAAAATTCCAATAAAATTCTTATTATTTTCAAATTTTGATTTTTAAATCTTATTTACTTTGAACAGCTCCTATTCCCTTTTAATTTCAATTTAATTCTCCATTTAATTACACAATTAATTCAATCGATAAATTGCGTAATTTTTGCAACATAATTCCTTATTTAATTACTCAATTAAAACACAATTTTATAACAGTTTAATTTGTATTTAAATTCGTTACTTGCACAATTTAAAAATGAATTTAATTCTTTTTATAAACTGCTATAACATTACACACACATAATCAGAGTTTATAATAGAGGAGCTTTTCTGGGATTTCACACAAGCCCTCATGTTTGAAGACTAGGAATTCGAGTTAGGCAAGAATACTTAGAGGAGAGAAAGAGATTAACCTTAATCCTCCCTATCACTTCTTACATTGATCTCGTGTGTAAATCCGAAGAAGTTACCGTTCGGTTAAAAGAGGTACTAACTTTTGACTTTTGCACAGATCTGGAATGGTTCGGCCAAATTAAACCGTACGAAGATATTCAGGAAGCAGCTCAACATGCTAGTCTGACCAAGATCAACTGTGCTGCTCATGCAAGGACTTCTGGTCAGACTTCTAAATATGGGATTATAGACACCGCCCAAACTCTCAAATAACTGAGATATACGTTCAAATCCATCTATAATTACAAGCCTTGTGAAGTCAAGAGTCTTGAAATATACCTAATGATTGCAAAAATATTTCATTTTGCTTCAAAGTCTTCCATGGTAGAGAATTAACCTAATTTTGTGGCTAATTTTAATTTCCCACAAGACCAGTTGAATTTAATTTCGACTCCAAGACAACTCTAGATGATTCTTGCTAATTGTAACCTTTTTCATAAAATCCCTTGGTAGATGATCGTAACATTATGAGAAGAACTGATATTGTCTCAAAACGTTTTTAATTACTTCAAGAGTAACATTATTTTTTGAGTTTGTCATTGGGTCATCATCATTTTCCTCACTATTTTTATTGTTTATTACACTTAACAATCGTGTCAAGGTTCTTCACAATTTCTAGGTCTAAAAAAAAAAAAAACTGATTTTAAAAATATCTTTTTTCTATAGTAAATGAGATTTAACATAATAGTCATAAACTTGTCAAAATTGTGCATTTGAGATTAGTAGGGTTGTAAGTGAGACTAACATATGACTCTAATTTGGTGAAGAACACAGACTCAAATGATCCCAAAAAAGAAAACGAGGAGATTGCTAGTGGTGTAGCTTACTATTAAACCTTTAAAAATAAATAGCTTACTATTTACTCTTAAAGTAAATGAAAGATTTAGTGGTAATGAAAATGGTTTGTGTTAATGCGCGAAACTAATTAGCTAGGAACACATAGGAACAAGATATGGATCTGATCTCCTCCAGCTTTTCAAAATGATATTTAAATCATCAGATTTGAATTCTGTTAGGAATACGCGACTATTTAAAAGTGTGAAATAATTGTTAAAAAAGTGTCTAAAATACAAATTGAATTTTTAAAATTATTCAAATAGTAGTTTTCTTATTTCAAAATATCCAAAAGCTAGCCTAGAATCTATCAACATAATCTATTGAAATTGATTTAAACTAAAGAAAGAAATAAAAAAAAAAGGTGAACTTTTCAAAACTTGAATTTAGATTTCATTGCTTCAAGTCAAAATTTTAATACAAATCATATAGGCACAAAACTTAAATTTGGCTTGTTAAATGCCAATTTGAATATTAAGGAGGGTCCCAACAATAAAACATGACTTTCTTCTTTTGTTTTGGTAAATCAAAATTTAGTAATAATGGGAAGTAACAGGTAAAACGGAAGAGAGATCAAACTTACTAGCAATGAGAATCAAATCCCAGACCAGTCAGAGTGTGCTCAAATAAAACTCCCTCGAGTTCACTCACCCTTACGAATGAGCTCTTTGCTCTCTTCATCCCAAGAGTCCTCTACGGATCTCGTGCACCAAACATCGTACACCGTATCAGCAAGTATAGGAAGACCTTGGCTAAATTGTTCTACCTATTCATTTTCAATTTGAGACAGCTTTGTACACATAAAATAGAAAGAGAGGACTCTAAGCAAAAACGAGAGTTCCATAAAATAAATATCAACTCACCCGATTGAGATTGAGTACAGTACTTGAATTAGTCAGACAATGAGCGCCCATGTTAATTTGATCCTGAACAAAAATAAAAAAATAATCAAATTTTCAAAAATCGAAAAGCAAAAGCTATAATAGTATTGGTCAGATAATAACACTTTTCCACATTAATTTTATTTTGGTATCAGAGCAATGAATTTTCCTACAGAAAAACACCCAAACACCCTAACCATCATTCTTCTCTACTTCCATGGCAAAGTATGATGAGAAATCCCCAGGGGCAAACAAGTCATCTGCAAACAGGTATGAACCATTCATACAACTATCCTATTTGGAGCCATGCCATGCCCATGGCCCTCATCACCAAGAATAATCACGGTTTCTTGGAAGGCACAATTGAAACCACCCTCTGCATTGGTGAGAAAAATCAAGCAATGGACTCGTTACAACCTTTTTAATCAACAGATAGATTCTTAATATCATCTCATTGCACAACACAAAACGTGATGTACAAAGATACTGCTCTTGAGCTTGGAAGGAGTTGAAGGAGTGATTCTCACTCACCAATCATCTTTTCCACATTTAGCAGGAGAGCCATGATGCGTTCAAGGAGGCATGAGCATCAACGACTACTACAACAAATTGAAAGGCTTGTGGGATACATGAAATGCCCTGAGTCCACTTCTACTTTGTGATGGAGACACAAAAACGAAGCTGCAAGAATACCAACAAACGCAGCGGAAAATACGATTTCTCATGGACTTAATGGAGTTTATAGTGCAGCTCGTGCACAAATTTTGCTCATGGAACCCTTGCCTATTGTGAACAAGGTATTCTCTCATTATTTAGAATGAAAAACAGTGAATTGTTTCTTCACAGGTGATAGGGAAAACACCGAATGTTGTTATATTTGTTGTCAAAGATGGATTGCAAAGTTCCAATAGAAATCGTCCACTAAAGAATGTTCATCTCAAGTGTGATCGCTACAACATCACAGGGCATACTGCTAAAAATTGTCAAGCACATCTTCAATGCGATTATTGTGGCTACAAGGGCTATACCGCTGATATTTATTTGTCAAAAGCTCAAGAGGGCCACTTCTCACAGAGATAGAAAGGGAACCTTAAAATTCTCTTCAAGGCTCACTATGCAGATTCCAAACTCGATAAAACAGAAGCATCGCTATCATCCTACAATCTCAACGCGGAGCAATATTATGACCTTCTTACCCTCATTGATCAAACAAGTCAAGTAACATGGATAATCAAGTGAGTTTTGCCTCAACAGTGAGCAATTTTTCAGGTATTCCTACTTGTGCAAATACATATAGTCCATAAACTCATTGGATTTTTGACACAGGAGCAACCGATCACATGGTTTGCTCATCTAAACTTATGACTACCAACATACCCGTTACCAGTCGTTATGTGTATCTACTAAATCATGTTTTACTCGTGTGACACATATTGGCACCATACGATTTTCCGACAAACTCATTCTTCATAATGTGCTATGTATTCCATCTTTCAAAAAACTTAACAGTAGCAAAACTTACCCAAACTTCTTCTTCTTATGTCATTTTCACTAATAACCTATGTTTTGTTCAGGACCAACATTCGGGGAAGACGATTGGGATGGGAACTGAGCGAATAGGATTCTACTACTTAGATACTTCAAAGCAAGTCGGGTGTTATTCCATCGTAGCCGCTGTTTCCACCAATTCCCACATTTGGCATCAATGTCTTGGTCATCCCTCTAACAAAAGTTTGAGAAATATTTTTTTTAGGGTCAGAAACAATAAATTTCTGTTTCATTTGTTCCTTTGCTAAACAAACTCGTAAACCTTTGTCTTTAAGCTCTATTAATACAAAAGCGCATTTTGATTTGCTTGTTGATGACTTCTCACGTTGTACATAGGTTTACTCTCAGTATTGTTGATGACTTCTCACGTTGTACATAGGTTTACCTCTTGCACAATGATGCTCGTAAATCTTAAATTTCAATAGATTATAGAGACATATTCAAGGCTTTTGGATATTTTTATTTCAGATACATTTTAACAATTATTTTAGACTTTAAAAATGCATGTGTATTCCTAATATAATTCAAATATGATGATTTAAATATCATTTTGAAAAGCTGGAGGAAATCAAATCCAATGTTGTGCTCTTAGCTAATTAGTTTCACACATTACCTCTCAACCTATCGTCTGACGAATTTAATGAAGTTACAGATAAACCATTTGCATGAACACTAACTATTTCATTTACTTTTAAAGGATTAATAGTAAGCTATACCACAACCTGTCCCCTCCTCACTTTCTGTTTTGCAAATTATTTGAGTCTGTGTTCGTGACCAAATCTAGAGTCATATGTTTGCCTCATACATAACAAGCAAGGTACGAACCACTTACATTCTCCCCCAATAAGATCTCAAACGCACAATTTTATGACCATTCTGTTAGAAATATTTTGTGTGGACTAATATAATCATTAACAACTCACTATTATTGTCAAATATTATATAAACATGTTACTGACAATTAATGTATCGAATAATGCATGTATGTATTGTGGGCCATAATGGGATGGATAAATTCGTGTTTTTTGGCAAGAGGCCCATTGGGACTCACTTGGCTCATTATGTCTCAGTTAACCCATTGAATTGAGAAACCTCTCTTTTCATCACTTAAGCCTATTTTGATAATAGACCCATATTGTAAAGGATTTTGTATGAGGGGTTAAATTGCAAGTTTGGATTTATTAATTAATCCATGACTTATAGACTATTTTCATTTAAGCCCCTCATCTATATATTTGATTTTGGGGTCATTTGAGAATGGAATGGGCTGTGGGGGTGATGGTGCCAGTTAGGAGCATAGAGAGGGAGAGTTGAGGATTAGTTCCATAGAGCTCTTATGTCAGTTTCTGATGATTCTTTTCGCTTTACAGCAATTACAGGTATAATCTAAACTCTTTGAAAACATAATTCAAGAATTCAATAGGTTTAATTTCCAACATCTTCAAAAGATAGCTTGCAGTTCTACAATTCAGGGTGGAATTATCTCTCAGATTGGAGAATCTCCTAATGATATTGACATTTTGAGATGTTGGTTCAAAGTATCAATGGGGTCTATAGAGAGCATCAGAAAAGAACTAAACAAGTTGAGGGCTGAAAATCTTTCTCTAATTCAAGAAAATGAAGAATTTAAAAGGAGCTATGACTCTGAAGCAGTCCACCCTAAGGAGAAGGAGATTTCACTTAATGCTACTCACATTTTTAACAAGCACATGAAATTGAGGAAATAATTTTTGGAAAAGGAATTGAAGGCTTACGAGGCTAAATTTGAAGAAGCTAATGAGGAAGAAAAGAAGTTGGGAGAGGAGAAAAATAAATTTGAAGAGAAGAAAAGGAAGTTTGTGGAGCAAAGAAAAAGATCTCTTGAAGAGAAGAAAAAGTTGGAAGAGGAGAAAAAGAATTATGAAGAGGAAAAAAAATATGTTTGAGGAGAGGAAGAGAAGAAGAAGTTGGAAGACATAAAAATGAAGTTTGAGGTGGAGAAGAAAAAATATGAGGAAGAGAAGAATAAGTTAGAAGAGGAGAAAAAGAAATTTGAAGACGAAAAAAGTAAGTTTGAGAAGAGGAAAAGATCAGAGAAAGAGAAGAAGAAGTTGGAAGTGGAGAAAATGAAATTTGAAGAGGAAAAAAGGAAGTTTGAGGAGGAGAGGAAAAATTCTATGGAAGAGAAAAAGAAGATGGAAGAAGTTCTTTCTGTTCAAGCTGAGGTATTTAGCAAATACGTCCTCTTCCTCCCAGATTTTTTTTGAATACTTCTTTTTTATTTCTATCTAAAATTCATTGATTCTATTTACTATTTCATCGATTTGCTTTCAAGGTTTGCCAAGAATTAAATGCTTTTTGGCCGACACTTGAGAAGAAATTGCCAAAGATCAATCAATTTGAGACTGCGGGAGAAGCTTCAAATCATTTCTTATGAGTTCAAGGTAGTTGAGGCCTCCATAGACACAATAAATTCTTTACTGGCAGAGGAACAAGATCAGAGGAGAAAGCTTGCTTCTGATTTACAGGAGAAAGAAGAGGCTGTCAAGAAACTCGCACAAGAAAATGAAGCATTGATGAAAGAGCTTGACAACCTCCGAAAGCATCGCGACCAGAAATTTAAGCTGTTAAAGAAAGTTTTTGGTACTGTAGAATCTATTTGACCAGAATGGAGTCACAACTTCCATGTTATACAACCAAGGTGTGATTTTGATATCAATTCTGAGTATTATATCAAGAAGAAAGGTCTGTCAATCGATTTTGTTGATATAGATGGCAAAAACATTAGTAAGAGGCCTATAGTTGTCAATAGCAAGAGCCCTTCAGCTCTCATCCTTGTATATTTTGGTATTCTAGTTTAGAAAACAGTAGTGATTATTGGTTCTGACCAGAACCTTTTGAAAATGATCAAAAACTTGAAACTACCAATGAATTTTTGTGTAATTAAAATATTTTTTGGGATTGAGTTCCAATTGTTTGGTCTTAAACTGATCAAATACATGCAAGAATTTCAAAACTTTTTACCAACTCATAATTCCATGTTTGATTCCAAAGACAAATATTTGTGGGTAATAGAGGAATACTAATTGTGCAGTTTTGGCTTATGTCAATTTGCAATAAAAGCTATTTTATCAGTGTGTTAAATAATAATACCAAGAATAGTAAAATTATAAATAATGACCAAGACAGATTGATTTGAAAAATAAATAAACCAAATTGACACGCAAGTATGAAGATGAAAAGTTCACAAGTCATTGGTTAAATTTGATCTAAATCTCATGCATAAGGATGCACGTCTTTGCTTTCATATACGTTTTGAATTAACCATTATACGCTTTCTTGATTATATTGTCATTTTTTGAAAATTTTCTTCTCAAATATATTTTCCTTTTGGTTCTAATAAAAAGAGATACCTAAGGAGAATAAAGAACCAATATTAAAAAGACAATCTTTATTAAGACAGGAAAAAAATTGTCTCGCATTATTAAGACACAACTTTAAAAATAAAAATAAAAATAAAAATAAAAACAAAAATTGTTGACTCTTAACAAAAACAGTCTCTCAAACAAAAACAAAATTAAAAAAAAGTCTGTATGCTTCAACTTAAACCTCCTTTTCTCAGTTTTATTTGTTTTTGTTGTTTTCGCCGGTTGCCTTTTCTCTTGCTCTTAATTTATGCCTATAACTTTAACTCATCTTAGGCCACAACTCCTCTCTAACATTCCTCTACTTTTACCTTCACTCGTTTTAAAAGTTACACATTTCACCGCTTCCCAGTGGCACCTTTCCTAGCCGGAGGACCGGAGTCCTCGTCATCGGACTGGATGTCTCCGTAGCGCCACATTCCACGCCTAGCAGTGCGTGCCTCATCCTGGAATTTTTCCAGGTTATCAAACGCCACTTGCCGGTCCTTGGACTCCCATCTCTTCCTTTTTTCTAGCCTGGCAAGTCCCTCCTGCAAAGTTCAAATATAGCTACAGTATTAGTCATATTGATTGGTAGGAGGGAAAAATGCGAGAAAAGAGAGGATAGAAAATAGGATGTGGTTTTTCTTATACGAACCTGGAGCATAGCAGCGTTAATACTGATCTCAGCATCAACAGCGACAAGATTCACACCGAGGATAGGTCCTGTTCCCTGACCTTTAACTTTGCCTCCGGAAGCATCTCTTTCCTCGACCTTGGCCCTAAATTCTTTGGAACTGCTTAATATGGTTTCGCTCAGATACTCGGCTGCCTCTTGACCAAAATCATCCTCCAAGCTTGGAACTTTTATGTAAGCAAGGCTGCACAGCTGAGCAAGACCAGGTGTAGCAGACACCGAAGGGTCAATAGGCCGCAACTGACTGTAAGGAACAACTTCTTGGTTTCCGTAATCTATGTAGAATACTTCAAACCTGTCTTTGGGGGATTCAACGGCTCCTCGTGGTCCGTTAACAATCTTCAGGTCAAATATAAAACAATTAGGACTAAAGAATGCAGACTAGTTTGTTTCTACCAACTAGCAAACAGGTTGTCTGAGGATTTTGCAAGACTTTTCAAAAATGAGAAGAAAAAGGGAATACAGATTAGTTATATATTATGAGAAAAACATCATTGTCTGAAATTGGCCCAAATTCGGGTAAAGAACGGGGGTGAAAATCACAAAACAAAATGAAACAGCTCACCAAACAAAAATTTAATATTTTCCACCACCAAAGCAAATTTAGTGGCAAGGTGTAGCCACTTATGCAATTATAACGAACAATATGAGGAAGGAGACACGGAACAAACAATCTAATAGAGGTTCTTAACCAATAACTTTTGAGATCCCAAGATACTAAAAATGGCTCAAGGATAAAACAAAAATGCCAAGTTATTACAACTTAATGAAAGAAAAAGGAAAATGAGGTACAAAAACCACTTACCATTGCTCGGTTCCAGGAATTATCAGCGCTGAATTGAGCAAGAACAATGTCACCCTTCTTAGGATTAAAAGCTCCAATAACAGGAGCCTCTTGAAGACTCAAGGATGCTAGCTGTTGCTGGATGGAGGCAACCTTCTGATCTCCAACTGTTTGAACATAAAATTTACCACCACCCAAAACTTCTGTAACCACGACCTGAAAATTAAGAATCAATAGAACATGTTATTCCAATTCACAACACATTAATGGCAGAAGAATTTGCACAATATTATTGTGTATGCAAAGTTTCCAAACACACCTTTAGCACTTCCTTTTGCTTGCTTTCAGCAGCAGCAGCAGCAGCTGATGAACCATTGGATACTTCCTCTCCTTCAACATAATTCTCCCAAATCTGCAATTGTAAAAGGTTATTACACAAATTTACAAGAAAATTTCTGCTTGAAAATAGTAGACTGTGTTGTACTGCTTCTTACTTTCAATTTCTGCCTCTTTGCAGATTGCTCAGCTTGTTCAAGAAGGTGGGCATCAGGAATCCTGTCAGTGCCAAATGATGTTTGAAATCTGGCCAAACCGTTTTCAAGGAGCGCAATCGCCATGTTAGTTTTAGACTCCCATAAAGATCCCAAGAAAGTTCCAGTTCTATCAACAGTTTCTACTTCAATCTGCATAGTTTAAATTATATCAATGCATTGAGAGAAACCACGAGGGAGAAAGCCAGATCCTAAGGAAAAAATGAACACCTCAACATCTCGCTGCATTATCTTCCGCCTCATTAGCGCAATTGCTTCATCTGAATAGGGCTCTTCACGACCAGGACATCTCACACCAGAGAATGAGAAGGCAATGCTGCATGTTTCCTTGGGAATCAAGAGTTTAAAGCGATGACCACTGAGAACGTATTCCACAACAGCAGGAATCTTCCTACCCCGCTGCAAGAACGGCAAGAAGTCCTTTGCCTTTTTGGCAGATGCCTAAAAGAAATAAAACAAAAGGAAATTACGATATTTACTGAAAAGTCTCTACGACGAAGAAATGTCCTCTATGTTAGTTATATTTCTCACCGTAAGCAGGTCAGTTATGTGCATAACTGGAGGATCCCTAGCAGAGTGGATCCCTTTTTTACCGTTAATAGCTCGCGATTCTGCAGCAAGAAGGGCATCATAGAAATTCGATCTTTCCTCAAAATCGCGATGTCTAATAACAGTGCCGAAGCCACGTGCAACCAACAATTCAGCTATGTTCACCCCAGCTGGCGGGCTGCCAGCAGTAGGTGCAGCGGGTGCCGAGGCATCATCACCCTCCACCTTAACAGGAGATGATAAGAAGACTGATCCAAAGTCCATTACTCTCGAATCTGCTGCAGGTCCAGCAGTAGGTCCATCGAGGCTGACCTTCCTAGAATACTCCATTTGAACATTTACCTGCAAAAACACATAATCAGAATTAAGTTCAAGTTCATCTTGTCATAGCAAAGCAAGAACGAGTAAAAAGAAAGATAAAACAACTAAAAGATGAAAATATATGTAAAGAAAAAGAGAACTAGAAAGACGTGGCAGAATTTATCATTATTAAATCCTGTATCATAGCAGATCATACTTGTTTTCCAATAAGACGAGTCCTCAGAAATTCTTTTGCCTCACGAGCATAGGGTGCAGGTTTTTCATCCCTGCGAGGATTGCCCATCTTTGGACACCTAATACTTGACAAATTGACTCGCCGCTCTGCTAATGGACTGCCATAAGGAACAGCATCATCAGCAACAACAATGCAATCCCCACTAACAACTTCCACCACCTGGTGAGCAAACAGGGTAGAGTCATATATACAAACTTACACAGAATGATGGTGTAGAGATTCACAATGCATAACTTATAAAAAGCTACCTTTCCAGTGAAATTTTGGTCATGAATTGCTTTGGAGTTTGTAGCTGGAGGAACATAGTTGGTCCAAATCTTCAGCCTAGTTTTCTTTGCTTGAAGTTCTGCAGTCTTAAGCCGCCTCTTTGCTTCTTCTTCCATCATATTTGCACTCCATTCAACATATTTAGCAAAACCCTACATGAAAAAATGCATCAATGTCGTACTCCTAGAAAGACCACCAAATACAGGCCAATTTCAGTTCTATGTGAGCATCCAACCATGCAAAGAGCTACACAATTATATAAGGTACAAAACAGACAATTCAGTTCATGCTGCTATGATCACAGATCGTAATACATGTTAATTATGGTAGCAACAGAAAAACTATTATTGTGGACTTACATTTTCAATAAGCTCCAAAGCTAGGTCTTTTGCTGATTCGCCATCTGGATAATATACTGAGCCAATCAAATTGCTGAATTTATCAACACCTTCCAGGACAATACGGACCTATAGATTCAACTTGTTACTTTAGAATAAAAATAAATTTCATTTATAAACAAAGACTATAAAGCCTGGATTTTATTTACTTCTCTGTTCAACACACGAGTCTCCGTAAAATATTTGGCTTCAGCTGCAAATGGATCGGCAACTTCGACCGATGCTGCTGCTGAGGCTGCAACCCTTTGTGCAGAAGTTAGAGGGGCCCGAGGTTCAGTAGAAGCATCTCCATTTGTCTCATCAGAGGTTACTTCTGTTTCAACTATAACATCTGGTGCAGTTCTTCTTCCCATTGATGGAGCCTAATATAAAGAGGTATACAAAAGTTACAAATTAATACTGTCAAAAAAGCAAAGATACCAAAAACCCAACTTCAACATAAAGCCAACAGCTAATGGGAAAGAAAATGCATACCTGAATTCCAGCAACAAAAACTTGAACAAACTGGAACTCTGGAAGCAAATACACCCTAACAGTGCTGCCATCTCGGACCTGCTCGACAATACCTTGCATAGGCTTGCCCTTATTTGTGGCCAACAGACCCATGGCATCCAAGTTGCTAGGATCACCAATGGCAGATGGGGGTAGGTCCCTAATGGATTTCTCAGCGGCACCAGGGACCTGCAATCAATCAAAGATTAAAATTTAAACAAAAAAAGGGTTTAATGTTTACATGAAAAATTATAAATATGAACAAAAATCTCATGATGTTTACTGCATATCATATTCATTCATCAAAGAAACTTAGAAATAATATTGAGGAAAAAATTAAAATGCATACCCTGCTCCATCGACCAAGACCTTCTTGCTTGGCTTGCTCTTCAAGGCGTAACAGTTCTGCAAGGAAAGGACTAGCTTCTCCTTTCTGTTGACCCTGTTCTCTGACCTGTCACAACAAGTGCCAGCAGATGATTATATAAAGGAAATATCTAACACAGAAACTTATATAATAAGAAAATAATAATATGTATACCTTTGCCCACCCTTCAGAAACAACAAGCATTGCAACGTTTTTGTCACCAAGGAAAACAGAGCCAAATTCCCTGCCTATTGATGGCACTGCATAATCCACTCTAAAAGTGACCTCCTGTTAGAGAAATTTATTGAAAAACATGTTACAATCTTGTCACAAAATGACTAGCATAAGTATAATTAATATAGCCATCAAAAGAGATATATAAATTTCAAATTATGCACCTTTCCTATACAGAGCTTCCTCAGAAACTCTCTACTGTCCCATGCGAATGGCTCATCAACTCCACCTCTCCGAGCCTAGAATAATAGCCACAACACCAAAAATAAAACTAATTAGCTGAATAATCCAGGATATAGATATAAGAAAACAATGTCTGAAAATAAATGAAAATGGACAAGAAACAAAAGAAATTCAAAGGATCACCCACAATGACAATTTAAGAAGAAAAAATAAATCCTAGACGAGTAAAAACAGAGGATCATATCATTACCAGTCTGGGAGCAATAAGAGACGATAAAGTGATGGTCTTTTCAGGTGGGGGTCCTGGCTTGTTGGCAGTAATGGCCGTAATCACCAAGCAGTCCCCTGAAGTAACAGCCTTGACTCTCCCTCTGTACCATCCGGTAGCAGCAGTTACTGAGGATGCCATAGCAACGGCTCCTTGTACAGAGATCTATGAGCAAACAAATGAAAAAGAAATTTAGCAACATTAACATGCAATGACATAAACAAATAGATTGCACTCAATCACATATCGTGCAATCAAAACAAAGCTCAAAACCCAACAATCGGATCCACAAAATAGCCAAAAACCCAAATGTAAAAACATGAGCCAGTTCTTAGCTAAAGCAATCGAAATAAAAACCACATGCATCAGAAAAACCTTGATCTGGATCAACAACTTGACCAAAAATCAAAACTTTAAGCGAAAACCATCAATTCATAAACATTTCAAACAAAATATAATCCAACGGAAGGAGATCCACAAGAAAATACTGAATCGACCTCATGCAAATTCAAAGAGTTAAAATTCGATACAAACATGGTGCAGAAACAGACAATGAGGAACAATCAAACCAAACAAGCTTACAAATCGAAAAGAAGACAGAGATCTACGAAGATAAACATCATGCAAGAACGAAAACCAGATTGAAAATTGAAGAAGATCACCTGGATTGGGATCAATTAACGGGCGGAGAGAAGCTCGGAAGGCCTCTCTTCTCGCGCAGAGGATCTAATCCAGATGAAGTAATCGGAATTCGATCTCGAGACGACGGATCTCGAAGTCGGAGATCGCCGCCGGCTAAGTTCTTCGCCGGAGGAGAGAGAGAGACAAAATGTGAAACTAAAGAAAGATTTAAGAAAGGGGGTTAGAAAGAAGGATATATAACCGATAAACGTCGAAGCAGGAGAAAGTCGACAAAAATACCTACCCTTACGTTTTCGGTAAAATTACCGAATGTACCATCACTTATACTCCCACACGGTTTCCACTTTGATAAACCATCTCATCTCTTCTTCGTTTCCCTTGAGCCCTGCTCACACCCAAACATAGACGGTGAGTGTGTTTCGTTGGCAAATTCCACATGATTTTCGCGATCTAAATATAATTAGAATTTTGGCAATTCAAACAAACTAGCGACTTAAGCAGCTGACAATTTGAATAAAATTTTTATTTTGCCGATTTAAATGAGTTGAATTGTTGTTTATTTAGTGATTTGAATAAAATTTGAAGAGTAAAAATAAGATATTCAAATAAAATAAATGGTGTTTGTTTAAGGTTTTGAAATTTTTTTTTTTTTTTTGTGAAAAGAAAAATTAATTCCAAATTAATAGTAAATAATATTTTATATTAAAATATGTAATTTGTATCTTAATTAAAATTAATAATTTTAATTAGTGATATTAGGTTTCAATGGGGGTTGGTCGGTGGAGATCGGGAGGTACTCAGTGGTGAGTGGTGGCTAATAGTTGTTTCGAACCCAATGGTTGTTTCTCGATGTTTTTCACGGTGGACAGTGGGTGATCATTGATAGCTTCTGCAATCCTCTTTGTCAATTTTCGTTGTTTTAATTTGTGTTTTGTTTGCTTTGTGTTGTTTATGGCTGTGTGTATATGCACAATAAGTTCCTGAATCGTTTTCAGGTTGAGAGTTTTCTCACCAGGTCTTTAAGGGGTTGTATTTTGTCCTAAATCTTTTCAATGGTCTTTGTGGGTTGGCTGTCCATATACGGCAGTTACTGTAACCTATTCTCATATGTACAAATTTCAAATTCGATCATATTGGATCACCCACATGAAAAATATAGTTGGCAAGAGCCAAATGAATGCTCAAATTATGTGCACATTTATGGTGGTTTTTCAGGGTTTTATCCCAGATGGAGATTCCAGTGCACGATAAATCCCTCTGATTATCATTAGATACAAGTGGTTATTCATCTTGAACTATTTTGGGGTTATTGCTATAAAGAATATATGCTTTTGTATTATTTTTCAATTTCTTATAATCGTACTATGTAAGTTGTATTAGGATATGTGTCATAGGGTTAAATACATTTTATGTATTAACAACATTTTGATTAAGTAATAAAGGGATTTTATTTCACGTTATTAAATTGGTGACGATACTTCAGGAATAGGGGAGTGTTGGTTTATGTTGATTTTTCGTACAAG
>WUAT03000006.1:888977-899038 GCA_010015005.3 Ulmus americana
AATACCTGTCAAATGCTTAACCAAGTTCATGTTTGACTGGATAGGCTATTATACATATAGAATGATATTGTCTCCTTCGGGTGAGCTTTTTAATGGTCAGACAATCACTTTTGGATGTTTTATTTATCTATTTCTAATCTTCAAGAATACAAATCCGAAAATGATCAGCTGGAGGAACTTGTTGTTGCAGAGGTTAACATAATTCCTCCAACTTAAATCTCATATAGTTCTGTTGGTTTCATAGTATAAAGTGTGCCTTCCTTTGTTTTTTTTTTCAGGAATGAATGCTGCGAAGGAGCTGCCAAAATACAAGTCATATATAATGGCTAATGCTGCTGGAAGAAGGGAAAGAACAACAAAATTTGAATTTTTCAAATTAAAAAAACAAACCGAGTAATGGGGGAACTCGACGGGGACCCGGTCCCCTATAAGGGAATCCCTGTCCCCATCCTCGGATAAGTTAATAGGGGATGGGGGTAGGTATGGTATACTTAATAGGATGCAGGGCCGGGGATGCTATAGGCAAAAATCTCCGTCTCCAGCCTCGTTTACATCCCTAGGTGGTGCGTTGGTTCTCAAAACACTTCAAACAAGTGGCAGTCCTCCTTAAGGAAATGACACAATTGTGACGACCGAGCCTACTTTTTCCAAAACAACAGGTCGCATAAGTTGGTGAATGTGGGTTGGATTCGAAAGTACGGTAAGAGGCTTCGACAAACTGATAGTACCATAAAAGTTCGGCTGGCTGACCGAGCTAAGGCCAACTGGGGAGAAAATTAGGACTAGTATCATTTTTATCAGTATATCTTTATTTTATCTCACATTATTTAATTTTTTTAGTTTTTATCATGTTTAAGATATTTTTGCCCTCATTTTCATTATTCTTGCCCTTGTCTCAAAAAGCAACCAATAGTTAGATTTTCAATAATCGACTAAAAATTAACCACCGATTAGATTTTCAATCACCAATCAAAAATCAATCATTGGTTAGATTTTCAACAACGAACTAAAAATCAACCATTGGTTGATTTTCATCTAAAAAACAACCACTGGTTGACTTTACAAACACAAGCATAAAGTGATAATTTTTAAATTTTTAATCTGTCATGATATTTTTCAAATAGTATAAAAAAAAAGTGACATTTTTATAAATGTCCCCAACTAGGGGTTGAAGCTCCCACTCAATATTTTTCTCATTTAAAAAATTATATATATTTATATGTTGTGATTTTATGGATGAAACTTCAAAGAACTTTGTTAGAACCGTTTCCGGTTGACAATACAAAATGTCAAATACAAACATTTAATCAATCAAAAAACTTGATAAATTGATTTCCTAAGAACCGATTAGCAATTGTATAAGTTCTTAAATAATAATGAAGAACAAGAGCGAAGTTCTTATTAAATTCGAAAAAAACTTAGCAATTACAATGAGAGAGATTCTAAAGAGATAAGTACCTTGGTGGTTGAAAATGAGTTAATGAATGTGTTTTTACATTTATTGCTCTCCCCTTTTATAGGCAAATGGAGGAGCATTCTAATAATACTATACAAATAATATCTAACCAAGTTCTATCGTGAGATGCATTAAATGTCCTGTCTTATCTCAATAAATGCACCATCTAATCTCATTAATGCACTAAGTCGGTGGAAGATTTACATCCATCCGAACATGCATGTTCGGACAAAGTCTTCGAGCCGGACAATATGTTGATCGGTCCAAAAACTATTGCTTTTTTCTTTGACTTTCCTGGTCCACTTTGACAGGTCATCTTCCTTTGTACTATTTTATTCTTAGCCAAATTCAGACACTATAATACACAATGAAGAAAAAGAATAGATGCGATTAGCGGAGCAATATCAAGGTGACGACAATACGGTTTTTCGGGAAAAATAGAGAGAATTGGTGCGTTACTCCATTGGTTTTGCAAACAGGTTATAGTGTTCCAGGCAATCTGATTTTTTCTTCCTTTCTAGATTTGCTTTGTAATTCTAGTGGTAATTACTAGTTTTTGTTTCTACACTCTTGTGATCAAACTTAAAAGATTAATAGCAGCAAAGCTCGTAGTGGAGCTCCAGGGATGTAGGCATTTGTTTTGGCCGAACCTTGTTAACAAATCTTTGCGTTCTCTTATTTGCTCTATTTTATATTTGTTCTTGATGGTTATTATCTGTTTGTAGACATAGCACGTGTTATTGCTTGGACCGAGAAAGCATAACAAAATACATAGGTCCCACTTGATATATAAATTAATAATCTCTTTGTACATCAAAATTATATATATACATGACTCAATTAGGAGGCCTTTGCAAACTACTCCAATGTTACTTGTTTTCTTTTGAAATTGATGTCTCTTTGAACCTCTACTCTAACTTTTCTTAGTGCATTAAGAAGATCTGGTGTAGTGTTCTCATATTACAAGAGAAAATTATGCAATGTGATTGTTGCTTTGAGTTTAATTATCTTTGCGTGAGACAAGCTCTAATACATAACTATTGTCTTTAACTTTATCTTATTTGTCATTTCCTATGACATTCTCAATAATTTGCTCACTCAATAACTCTGATGTTGCCTCGTTTTCTCCTGGGTAGTTCAAAAGGTACTCAACATCTATTATATCATGATATTTCACACCTACATCATTTAAGTGTTGATCCAAATTCTCTAAAGCCACGTTATCCATAGGCCTAATTTTACAATATCGAAAACAATTTGCAATTGTACTTACTTGAACATCTGTTGTCCAACCTAAGATTGCAAGATTCATTACATCTAAAATATTTATTTTCTCTGGATTTGGGATCCTAATCTTATGGCCCTCCAAAAGATTTCGATAACCCTCCAAATAATAATTTGTAATTCAATAATTAGATAATATTTGTATAATCACAGTAAACAATACATATACATGTATAAAATTCAATGTTTTTGAAAGAAAAAAATTAAGAATACTTTAATATATTAATTTTTTATTAATTAATATATAAATTAATAAATTTTCATACTAGAAGGTATTAAATTGTACAGGTTTAACCGTAATAGAATTTTTCATATTTAGCCAAAAGTCAAAAAACGTCTCTTCGTATTGATGTTATTGGCATTGCCTTTATCAAAAGCACAGCTCCGAGATTCCATCCGTTAAAGAAAATATGTGAAAATAGTTTTTCAAGATAAAGAAAACATGTCGGAGATGAAAGATAAATGTTTCTTTCATGAAGAGTCTAAAGGATGATGACATATGGAAAGTGCGGGATGATCTCATCTCAGGAAAGACAGGCTTACAACTAAGATTTTGTTATTAAATTAAGCTGTGAATTTTATTAGCCACACCAGAAAAAATAGAAGTTTGTGACAGTTCTGGTGAGGGTGATGACCTTTCGTACATTCAGAATGCTATTTTAAGGCTAGACTTTTCCAACAAGTTGAGATAGAGAAGATATGTTTTGGCTCTATGTGATATGTATATTACTCAAATCATGACCATTTCATAACAATAATAAAGAGCATTTGTCTTTTATTTCATTTATGATTTAAAGCATAATTGCCCAATTTTAAAACACAAATGCCAATATATATATTCTGGCCATCTTATGTATCTGCATATGATTCAAATCTAATCACACGAACTGCTACAGGACTCCTGACCAAATGTTTACCATCTGTCCAAGTTAGGCTCCCAAACTTGTAACTTCCTTGCACAGTTTGAGTAGAATAGAAGCTAACTTTGAAGGATAGATTTTGGTTGGTGGAATTGAAGCTCAAAATTTGGGGTTCAACAGTCATTTGTATTCCGGGTGGAGCTTCCACTATGGCTTTATATTCTGAGCTAAAGTGTCCCACATTTGTCACCGTTCTCTTTACTGTTACTGTTGTTGCTATTTTCAGGTTTGGAATTGATATAGAAGGGAGGTTGAGATTCATACCAGGAGAGCTTTTTTGGGTGCAATTAATTTTGTTCTTTGTTAAACGAGTAATTGATGTGGTGCTGTAACCCAAAGAGCAGATATAATGAATATAGTCCACTGTAGTGACATTGAAAATGAGGCCCGGATCAACTGCTTTGTTGGGATTAACTTGACCACCACCAATGTCGAATGAATCTGCTATTTTACGGTTTTGGCCCTCTGCATGTATGTATGTTCCATCTGTTCCAATTTGTGATGCTGCAATTTTCACAAATATTAGTAGTTGTTTTTGTTTGAATGAGAAATGCAATTTTCACAAATATTAGTAGTTGTTTTTCACAATTCTTGCATTTGGGTTTTCCATTATATTGGTCTTACACTAATGACTCTTAGTTCATAGTTCGAATGTGATAGTCGTGTCACTAGCTCATTAACAAGGCACATTATTTGAATTGAAATAAAAAGAAAGTCATCTAGTTTTGACTCACCTGTAGTGACCAGAGCTGATCTTATGGCAGCAGGGGACCAATCCTTGTGAACAGATTTGATTAGAGATGCTATTCCTGATACATGGGGACAGGCCATCGAACTTCCAGATAGAAATGCATATCCATGGCTGGAATTTGAGTAAGGTGATGGATATGCAGCCAATATATCCACTCCTGGGGCTGCTATGTCAGGCTACAACCAGCGATCCAGCATCATAATTAAGCAAATTTAGATGGAAAGTAAGAGAACTAGTTATTTTTGTCACAACATAGCAGTTTATTTTGTTGGCTATACCTTTAGAATTTCTGGGGTCAAGGAACTAGGTCCTCTGGATGAGAAAGATGCAACACTTGGGGACATCCATTTGCCAATAACTGTGTTTGGAGAACTAATCTTTGCAGTCGGAGACCTTCATAGTGCAATGAACAAGGTTAGCATAATTTTTTCACAATTTCAAAATTTTCTTAAGATTGTGTGCCTGTTTTTCCTTTTTAAATAAAATCCATTAAAAAGGAAAAAAAAATTTATATTAAGATATTTCATAGTAAAATCTAATGTGTTCTTTCCAAATGAAAGCTTCAGCAGGTTTCAATGATTTTCTGGTGTGGAGTCTTGTTTCCTTGCCTTGCTCTTTCGATGTAAGCAATGATCTGTGTAGCTACTTCATAATCTACTTTAACGCATGGAATTCCACATGGATCAAGCCCATCATTGTGAAACTGTGCAAATATGATGCCAACCCCTCCTACTTCAAGCACAGCTTGTGAGGCAGAAAGCATGCCCTGTTGATTTGATTTCGAGAAACAAACTACTATTTTCCCTTTTGCTAATTTTGCATTTAGGCTTCCAGGTTGACAATCCTTGCTTCAATAATATGAACATTAAGACATGCATTAATAAGCAAAATAAAAATATAAAAGAAGTATTAATTTTATAGATAAAAGAGCTCCTACGCGGAACCATCAGTGGGGTCCAAAGCTATATTTCCGGAGTATGTCAGGCCAGCAAAAACATGGTCATGTTTTCCAGCATCAATAGATTGGCCCTGCAACAAATAAAACACATTGCCTTATCTTATTTGAAAATTTTGCAGGATTTAATTGTAAATGGATTTAGCTTACCCAAAAAGTTTGGTTATTGCCAAGTATTATGGCTGTTGGAAAGGCTCTGTCTATTGTGGTGGCAGCGACAGTGATGAGCCACGGGGCAGTGTTTTCGACAGTTTGGAAGATGGGGCCACTATTTCCTGCTGCAGCAACAACAGTTATTCCCTTTGCAGTTGCATGAAAGGAACCGATAGCGATTGAATTACGCAGATCATTGTATGAAGACAGAGGAAGTTCATAGCCAATCGAGATAGATATGATGTCCACTCCATCTTGTATGGCTTTGTCAAATGCTTTAAGCATATCAGCATTGGAACATCCTGAATCAACCCAGCATGCCTTGTAAATTGCTAAGTGAGCGAGAGGAGCTCCACCTCTGGCCAGTCCTGTGGCAAGTCCCCTGTAGCTGGCTTTGTTCACAAAATTGCCAGCTGCTGTTGAAGCAGTATGTGTGCCATGGCCTTCTGCATCCCTTGGTGAAAGATACTCCGTACTTTTGGTTTTATTAGTCTCTTCGATCAATCCTTTTCTGAACCAGCGAGCACCAATAAGTTTCTTGTTGCAATTTGTGATGTTGAACTTCTCTCCCTTTTGGCAAATGCCTCTCCAGTGTGATGGGATTGGAGCCATACCTTCATCGTGGAAACTTTTAGACTCGGGCCAAACACCTGCAGAGATTGGAAATTAGTTTGAGCTGTTATGTAACTTTAAATATCATTAAGTATTTGACAGAGAAAGTATCACCTGTATCAATAACACCAATGATTGTTCCTTTCCCCAGATTCTCTGTTAAAATATTTTGTGGAGAATTCTGATGGACTCCAATGAAGTCCCAGCTTCTGGTGGTTCGGAGTTTGAGAAAGGTGTTTGGAATCACTTGGACAACTTCGGGAAATTCTTCAATTTAGAAGGGGCAACCATTAATGGTGCTGAAAGTGATAGCTCAATTTATATTGTACTAGGGAAATTAGCATACCTGCAATGGATTCCGCTTCAGCTTCTGATAATCTAGCAGCAAAACCAGAAAAACCATGTCTGTAGCTGTAGACAATGGACCTTTTTGCAGCTTCCTTGCTTCAATTCCAAAGAAAAAAGATTGCTTACATTCCTGCATGAAAATTCTATGAAGTGGCAGAAATAAGTAGCTATGAGTAATTTCGCACCTCCCTAACAAGTTGGATAGCAACTCATGGTGAGACTTTTTCGTAGCTTCTGGATCATCATGCTTTTTCTCTCCCAAGTACACAATGTGAACCTGCAAATATTTCTTTCTAAGTATTCTAACCCAAAAAACAATAAGAGTTTTTTTCCAAGTATCTGTATAAAAGAAAGAGACAGAGCAACACTAAACTTATATTTGTACACTCACATTACTCGCAGCCTCAACAAGAACTTTATTGAGATGATGTTGAAGTAAAAAGAGAGCAAGAACCACGAGTGAGTGATTCTCTCTTGCATATTTCCAGTTTCTCAGATTCATTTCCATACAAAAAAGAGAAAGCTGTTGAGCTTTCCTACACTAGCTGAGCCTAAAGCAGGTTCTGCAGTTTTATAATCCAATCATCCCTGCATCAATTTACAACCAGAAAATAATGAATTAAAATAAAATGTTAACCTCTTCTTTTCCCTTTTCCTGTTCTTAAATTCTCAGTTGATGAAAAGGCAAGAATATAGCATATGTTGGTTGATTATGGGATGCAAAGATGCTGGGACAATATTTTTGCACACGCTTTACATATGTGTAATCATCATTCCAAGTGAGACATAATTCCATGTGGACTACTTTTGCAAAGATATCAGTTCTTGTATCTTTTTCCCTTTCCCAAACAGCAAGTTCCCGGATTTTAGTTTGTCAACTTGATCAGTTGACCACTAATCTTTGTGATTAGTAGTCAACTGATCAATAATACAGGACTACACTTGCCAAATTATATTAGTGTGTGTGTGTGTTAGTTGTATTGATGTGTAGGACCCAAACCCACATTTCTATTGCCTTTTATCATAAGCTCAACCCTGAGATTCCCATCCCACAAGTGCACCAATGGTGCTTTTGCTTTCCCTTTTTGTTCATTGTCATTAGTGGCGCTATTCTTTTTTCAAGATATAAAGAAAAAAAGATAAAAGGTGCTGTTTCTGTAATGAACATCATAAGATAATGTTTTAAAAAGTCAAAAGGAATGATGACAACAAATAGAAAGTGGGAGGATCTCACCTCATGAAAGTTGGGTTTACAATTAAGATCTTTTCCATCCAATTAAGCATTGAATTTCAGATTTAACAACAATATCAGATGTTGAGAGGCTACATGAAAGTACTTAACAACAATTTTAATTTTTTTTGGTCAAGAAGGAAACACTGGAAAAGGGAAGGAAAGTTGCATCCAGATTTTGGTAAAATGCCTTTTCTTATTATATGCATGATAATATTATCCTTTATTTTCACAGATATTATATTGCCAGTGGCATAATACATGTTTAATTTGCATCAGTATAAAACTGTATAATCTGTGTTTTAACAGACACAGGAACTATTACAGCATGAACACCATCACTCAAGGTCAAGCACCCAAAATAGTATCCAGTGTTTACCTTGTGGGTGGTGGAGACTTCAACTGTGATAGATAATGTCTTAACTGTGGAGTTGAAAACCAGTATCTCAGGCTTCACAGCTACATGAATCCCAAAAGGTGCATCGATCAAGGCTTTATATATGGAATTGATAGGGCCAACATTTGTGACAGTTCTAGTAAGAGTGATGGAATTTCCTAAATTTGGAATGGTGATTGAAGGCAAGTTTATATCCAAAATGGAAGGCTTAGGATTGGTACATTTTGTTGCTTCTCCAACAAGTTGAGAGATTGAAGAATCGTTGTAGCCAACAGCACAGAGGTACATTATGTAGTCAGATTTGCCCATGTCATAAACAAGACCAGGTTCAGCTGCCTTGTTTGGGTTCACGATGCCTCCTCCATAGTCGAATGGGTTGGCTAGCTTCGGTGGGGATCCCTGAGCAAAAACAGGCTCACCAAATGGATCTGTCTTCCATGCTGCGATGAAGTTCTCAAATCATTAAACCGGTGAAGAAGAGTTTCAAACATTTTCATAACAATTCCCAATAATATGGTCATTGAACTACCTGTTGTTACTATAGCTGATTTTATTGCAGCAGGGGACCAATCGGGGTGCAATGCTTTCAGAAGTGCCACAATACCGGAGATGTGTGGAGTTGCCATTGATGTCCCTGAATGAAACGCAAATCCTCCATCCATAAAAAGATCAAAGGGAGAACTTGCAGCTAATATACTAACTCCAGGTGCTGCTATATCGGGCTGTATCAACAGTAAACCAATGTGTTGGTTCTAAAGCAAGCAGTTTCATTGAAGAGCTAGAATTGAAGAAAATTGTACCTTCAAAATGGCTGGAGCAATGGAGTTTGGCCCCCTAGACGAGAAGCGGGCAACCTTGGTTGATACAGGCTTTCCCACCAGTGTTTTTGAAGGGCTCAATTTAACAACAGGAGATCTTTGGTACCACAGACAATAAATACAGAAACTCTAGTATGTTACTTTATTAACAACAGATTAAAGAAGATAATACTGCATCTGATGATGCTCTTTCTAAGGGACAATTATGTTCTTAACAATACCTTGTGGAACGGATATAGAATAGGATTTGAGTGCCAAGTTCATAGTCAACTTCAATACAAGGGAAGTCATTGGTACATGGATCCAAGACATCACCAGGATATTTGGCAACAATCACCCCAAAACCACCAGCTGTTCTGACAGAAGATATAGCTCCGGCCACTCCATCTTGATTAGCCAACGAGCTAAAGCAGAACACCACATTTCCAACCACCGGTGTATTGTTAAGTGAAAGAGACTTACAAACACTGCAATATGCAAACACAAATTTGTCAAAGATAGCTGCAAAACCAGACAATAACATTAAAAAAAAAAAAGTAGGAAAATTACCCTGCTGCTGTTGGAATGAATCCTAGGTTTTATGGGTAAACCAATCCCGTAAAACCAACTTCTTCTCCAGCAAACATAGCTTGACCCTACAAAATCACATCACCAAGGAATTGGAATTGAAGTCTTCAATATATCTACAGAAGAACACTGCCCTCTTGGGACATTCCAGCACACTTTGTACATGGCGATTTGAGCTTTGGAAGCTTCGCCTCTGACCACTCCAGAGCCGAGGCCTTTGTAGCTGGAATTGAAGTCGAAGGAGCCATCGGAGATGGTGGAAATGTGCATCCTGTGTCTGATTGCGTCTCTCGTCGACAAGAAATCCGGCAAAGTTGTGGTGTTGAACGGCTGCCGATTCTCTGAAAGGAAACCCTTGATGAACCATTTTGCTCCGATTAGCTTTTTGTTGCAGTTCATTGTGGAATTGAAGCTTTGCCCAGATTCGTATTTCCCTTTCCAATGAGTTGGGATTGGGCCATGCCCTTCGTTATTGAAGATCTCCGATTCCAACCAAATTCCTGTCGCGATTTGAAGAATCTTTGAGCAAAATTGTTCACTTTAGAGAGAGAGAAAGAGGAGATAGAAAA
>WUAT03000006.1:921870-933926 GCA_010015005.3 Ulmus americana
ACAGCCAATCCAATTCTTCATGCCAGGTCAAAACATATAGCTACTGATCTTCATTTTATTCGTGATTTGGTTCTCACAACGCACCTTACACTTCATTATATTCTCAGTGGAGATCAAAGAGCTGATTTGTTAACCAAGTGTTTAACAAGCTCAAGGTTTTTCACTTTGAAGTCCAAACTCTATATAGCTCCTAGACCCTTTCGCTTGAGGGGGGGATGAAAGTATGGTTAACAGATCTGATGATGACTTAGGTTCTTCTAGAGGTTCTACTCAACCACCAGATCAGCTAGTTGAAAGCCAGATAAGCAATTAGTTATGCAAGTTGTTGATACTGCTATGAGTTATAAACTAGAAGTTGTTAAGAGGCTAGTTGGTTAATTTGTTATAGATGTAAGGTTCATTAAACTTAGATAAATATGAGACTGATATAAATATTCGATACAAGTTTTACCCTCTCACATTGAAAAGAGTTTATGTAAATTTTGTTTCTTTCAAAAGTTTTATGGTATTAATTTTTCTCGGTATGGAGCTTGGAGAGAGTGAATGAAGAAAAAGAAAAAAAGAGTATATTTTGGATGAAAAGTTTGATACTTTTTTGTTCAATTCTATTTTGTTTAATTACAATGTATAATTATGGGCATAATTTTAATATTTAAGTGAGAGCATTTTAAGTAAAATATTTTTTTTTTTCAGCTTCAAAAAAAAAACTTGGTTACTTATGAGAGGGAGGGAAAGAAGAAGAATAAAATAAAATAAAATTTGAGAAAAGATAATAATTTTGTAGCATAAATGATCCTAAAAATATACATGAAGTTGATTTTCTGTCCCGACTTTATTTTAATTTTAATTTTTAAAAGTTTAATTAATTAATTTCTTTTTTAAAACGTCACTTGTCGGTCTACTATTAATTATGATTAATTTCTTAATCGTTAATCCACTCGAGACCCACAAAAGACAAGCGGCATGCTAGGAAGAAATAATGCGTACTCAATTAACAGAAATCTTTTTCATTAACGAATATGACTAAATATGTAACAATAAGTAAAATTTGAAGACAACCACTTTAATTTTGAAAGAATTTGTGTCATTTTACAACTTTTCGCATAATTTACTATTATTTTAAAAAGCCAATTTTTTTTTTTTTATAATGGATACAGAGGCTTTAAATTGATCATATGGTATGGTTACACCCAAAAAAATAAAAAATAAAAAAGCCAAAAAATAAAAAAGTTTCATTTTTTCCTTTTTGGTATAAAAAAAAAAAAAAGTTAAAATTAAGCATAACGGAAATAAACAATTATTCCAATTTTCAAATTCCAAAACAATAAAAAGGAAAGATTTCACGAGAAAAAAATTAACCAAAGCGAAACCGAAGTCATATAATTACAGATCGAAACAAAAGATAAAAAAGACAATTGTAGCGGGTGATTAAATTCCCGGGAAAATTGACGAGCCAGAGGTTCCTTTCCATTCCCATTTCTAGCTCCATCACGATTCCTTGGTAAAGATCTTCCCTTTTTCCTTCTCTGAGCTCGCGCGAATCTACAATGGAGATCCTCTACTTCCTCCTGTTCGGGGCTCTCGCAGCGGTTGTGGCAGCCTTGGAGCTCAGCAAAAACAGCAAAGATCGAATCAACACCTCCACGGCTTTCAATGCCTTCAAGAACAATTACCTTCTTGTTTATTCTATCATGATGGGTATGCTTAGATCCGCCAAATTCTCAATCTTTATTCACATTTACTAGATTTACTGGAATATAGATTCGTGTTTTGTGTTGATTGGGGCTTGTTCTTGATTTTGATCTTGTATGATTTGATAAATGTAGTTTTTTTTCTTTCTTTTTTGTTTCTTGATTTTGGGATTATGATATTCATGGGGTGATATATAATTAACCAATGATATATAAATATGTGGGTCTGTACTTTGGTCTTGGAATTTTGGTTGCTATGAACTTAAAACTTTTGAAGTAGAAGGAATTGTCTCTCTGTAATTGTGAATTTGGCATATTTAATCTTTGTGAATCTGATTGAATTGATTGTGGTGACAGCCGGGGATTGGTTGCAGGGTCCATATGTTTACTATCTATACAGCCAATATGGTTTTGGAAAGAGGGAAATTGGACAGCTTTTTATTGCTGGGTTTGGATCCTCTATGTTGTTTGGGACGATTGTTGGATCTTTAGCTGACAAACAGTAATGTCCTTTTCTGGGTTTTGTCTTAATTCCTTTAATGTGTTTTAATGATTGGTTCTTGATAAATCTTGTGGATAAATTCAGGGGTCGGAAGAGGGCGTGTGTAACTTATTGCATTACTTATATTCTAAGTTGTATCACCAAACACTCTCCTGAATACAAAGTTTTGTTGTTGGGACGCATTTTGGGAGGCATTGCCACTTCTCTTCTCTGTTCAGCCTTTGAATCTTGGCTTGTTGCTGAACATAATAAGGTAGGTGCAGCACTATTGTGCTTCTGAGTTACAATTCCAGCCTTCCAAATATTTGGTAAATGTTTAAGATATGAATCAGTTCTTTCATACTCTAGTATATTAAGAGCAGTCTACTGGTATTTTTTAAATTCTGCTTTCTGCATATCCAAGGAGCTGAACCCAATATACATTATGCCCCATGGTTGAAATCATCCTTTATTTTCTAATTATTATCTTAAAGTAATTTCACCTAAAGTAATACCTGTTTCAATGTTTGGGTATGAGTTATTAAAGTTTTCAGTGTATGCTTAAAATGAAGTGGAATTTTGCTTTCAAATATGTCATGTTTTACATTGCCTTTGAAACTTTTGTTCACATTATTGCAGAGAGGATTTGACCAGCAATGGCTTTCATTAACATTCTCCAAGGCAATATTTCTTGGCAATGGTCTGATTGCCATACTTTCTGGGTTGTTTGGGAATATTCTGGTGGATACCTTAGCCTATGGACCCGTTGCACCATTTGATGCCGCTGCATGCTTTCTGGCAATGGGCATGGCCATTATATTGTTAACATGGAGTGAAAACTATGGAGACCCATCAGAAAACAAGAATCTGCTTGCCCAATTCAAGGGTGCAGCAGTGACCATTGCTTCTGGTAATTAAGCACCCCCCTCCCCCTCTCTTTCTCCTCTATCGATTCGTTCTAAATAATGGTAGTGAATTTAATCACTTGATGCACAGTTATTTGATTCATCCTATTTGAATTTCATTAGACTATCCAAATATTCCTGCTTTTCCCATTTTTGTTCTTCTCTCTTTCATATAATATTTTCTTCTGATATCCAAAAAAGGCTTTTGAATATTGTGTTCCCTGTCGGAGCAGATGAGAAGATCGCATTGCTGGGTGCCATACAATCCCTGTTTGAAGGTTCAATGTATATCGTTGTTTTCCTTTGGACTCCTGCTCTAAGCCCAAACGATGAGGAAATTCCACATGGTTTCATTTTTGCGACATTCATGCTGTCCTCAATGCTGGGTAGCTCTATTGCTTCTCGACTAATGGCCCGCTCATCTCCTAAAGTTGAGAGCTACATGCAGATTGTATTTGTAATCTCTTCAGCGTCACTCCTCCTTCCCATCATAACAAGCGTAAGTTACGATTCTAATTAATTCGTTTTATGATTTTTTATTAATTTGTAATTTTCTTTTAGATTCTGTGTACTATTAATTCGTTTTATGATTTTTTATTAATTTATAATTCAGTTCTTGATAGCACCTTCGAATGTGAAAAGTAGTAGCATCTCGTTCTCAGGGTGGATACAGCTTATTGGCTTATGCACCTTTGAGGCCTGTGTGGGGCTTTTCTGGCCTTCTATCATGAAGATGAGATCCCAATACATTCCCGAGGAGGCGAGAAGCACCATCATGAACTTCTTTCGCATTCCTCTCAACATCTTTGTGTGTGTCGTGCTCTACAATGTGAGTGTTTCTGTTTTCCTTTTTATATTCATGTATAATAGTAGTAGTCTAATGAAGTTGGCCATTAATAGTTTGTTTAACCTCTTGTGTTTGTGTTTGTGCTTTTGATATTGATGTTTTCTTCTTCTGTCTCTTTAATTCTTAATAAAGTGAATCTATGGTTTCTGTTTTGAAGGTTGATGGTTTTCCCATCACTATAATGTTCGGCATGTGCTCGATTTTCCTTTTTATGGCTGCTGTATTGCAGTGGCGAGTATTTGTAATTGTAGAAGGCCAAAAATCAAGTAAGTTCTGCAATAACCCTTCTAAAAGAATTAGGATGAACGCAACTCATTTTTCCACACGATTATGGTTGCAGTTTGTCAGTTTCTGTATATGCATACGTTTATATACATGCATACAAAAACAAGCACCTCATACAGACATGCAGTATACTATTTTCTAGGGTCTTATGTTGTGATTATTGATATGAATTCATATGTTGGATGACAGAACCACCAGACTGGACTGCACTAGATAGTTACAAAGAAGAAGAGCCATTAAATGCGTAATTGATGCGAAGAAAGATTAATGGAAGTGTTAGAAGGTTAACTGCCTCGTCTTTCTGGTACATAAGATTTTCAGAAGCAGTCGGTGTCCATAACTTAAACGAACAATATAGCTCTTGTACTACAATTTAGATGATGTCTTCTGCAACCATTGAAGGCTAGTAATTGGGGTCGGGTAAATTTTCACATATTTTGATAGCAAATTTGTTTAAAAGCCAGTATATGAACTGATAGTCCTTGTTTCTTGGTCATTCGTATAGTGTTCCCATTTTTGTTACATACAGATTCCATTACTGTATCGAACCCGGCAACCCCTTGCCTATCAAAATCTTAAATCATATTCTTTTCTGGTTCCTTTGATCTTAAAAGCATCAAGAATTTGGAGAAACTGTGCAATTACTATTACATCTTTTGTAAATTAATTTTATTCCTATAATTTTGTGCAAAAGCTATATTATTGGTCAAATATCATAATGATGCAAGAAACTAGTACGTTTACATATAAATGGTTTCTTAGCAACATTGAAAAAGATAAATATATATATATATATATATTCAGGATCTCACTCATTGAAATGGCTATTTTCTTCTAAAATTATTGGAGATGAAAGAATATGAGAAGAGAAGACCATGTGAGAGGAATGCAACTCCCCTCTTCTTTCATGTCTTCTCCACATGATGTGTTGAAAAATTTGAATCCATTTGCCCTTGTAGAGCTGTGGTCATAGATGACTATCCACTTGGTCCATGTGCCATTTTAGTCAAATGATTGATACGTTTCCATATTTAACCCTCTAAAATCACTCAATTCCCATCAATATTATGAGGGAGGGACAGGTTCCTCATAGATCTAATCTATCATTCACCGACCATAAACTCTCAGCCTAAAAGAGGGGCATTAAGGTAATTTACCTGCATAGGTATCCTTTTCTCCCCATCAATGTCCAGAGTTTTAAATCACTGCTAAACTAGAGAAAAGGAGTGGAAAGAGAGAGATAAAGAAGATGGCCAATCTAAGAAGTCACAGGAACTGGTTCTTCTTGGTCTCTTTGTTCCTTTCTTTTTCTCAAAAAGTCCTCTGCTACCAGTACAAGGTCGGTGATTTAGATTCCTGGGGAATTCCCACTTCAGCGAATCCACAAATCTACACCAAATGGTCAAAATACCACAATATCAGAATTGGAGATCAACTCTGTAAGTTTCTCTTCACATTGTTTTCTCTTTTGTTCATACAAGTTCTCTTTAATGGGTGTTTTTTGGCTCATTTTTGTATGTTTTTGTTTCAGTGTTCTTTTACCCACCAAGCCAAGACTCGGTGATTCAAGTGACAGAAGAATCATACAACAGCTGCAACCTCAAAGATCCAATCTTGTACATGAACAATGGCAACTCTCTGTTCAACATCACCAAAAATGGTGTGTTCTTCTTCACAAGTGGAGAGAAAGGCCACTGTGAGAAGACGCAGAAGATTCGAATCTCTGTTGGAAATGAAACTGCATTTTCTCCTTCTTATGGTCCAAGTGCATTGCCAGATTCTGCCTCTTCTCCCTCATATCCAACTGTGTTTGGCTCAATCCCGGCACCGCCTTCTTCTTCACCATCACTAGGATTTTCGGTGTTCATAGCTGCTGGTATTGGATTTGTGGCCAGTTCATTTCTTAGTGGAATGATGTGAAGAACATAGAACGATTTTGTACCCTATTTTGTTATTGATTTTTCCCCTTGAAATATTTGTAATTCTGTTCCAAAAATTTTATTAAATTAATTGTTCTTATTGATCTACATTGGTGTAAAAATCTCTATTGGTCCTTGGTCGACAGAAGAATCTATAAACTGTTATAGAAAGTAACAAAGTTTTTGTTTTGCTCATTTCTAAAAAAGATAACCCAAATTTCCATGTTAAAAAGAACAAGACAGACAGGCAAGAGACAACACAGTCCGCTAATTGAGGTAGTAGCAAGCTTTCACTTAAATTATTAGTTAAAGCAGCTGGATTTGCATGTATTTTCTTTTTCTTTTCCAGCTGGGATGTGCATGTTACAACTTGCTACTAACTATTGACAAGAAAATAGTAGGTCCAAAATCAACACAAATTAAATAGAAACAAATCAAATAGAAATAGATGAAGCAAAAATATAAAATTGGAACACAACACTCTACGTGTATATATATATATATATATTAGAATCCTTTTCGTTTTTTTCTTCTCTTCAATCAATAAGAACTAAAAAAATAAAGTTCAAGTCAAATTTATCACTATAGTTTTGGAGAAAATAAAGAGCAAGGTTAAGCCATACCACTTGTAGGAAAATGAGCCCCAGCCCCACAGGTTGGCCAACATCTCCTATTAGAGAGATGATGACAAGTACATATGTAATATGTTTATAAGAGATCATAGCGGGACTGGAATTTTAGCAGCTGTAAAATATCTGATGGGCATCACAATCGAGGTTAATCAAAATCTTTTACATGCTTTATAATAACTATGGTACAAACTACAAACTTTGCCTGAACAAGGCCTCATTAAACAGCTTGTGCTATTTTTCTTCATGTTTCTTCCTCTTAAATAGATACAATTGTGACAAAAATCAAGTATGTCGTCTCTGATCAGGGGTTTGATGGCTGCTCAGCTCATGTCAACATCTGCAGGCATTGGTTTGTCTTCAGAAGCGGCAGGCTCTGCGAATGGATTCCTCATTTGAGCACCACTAGTGTCGACTTCCATAGCAGAAGCCCTGGGAGGGGAAGTAGGTTGCACTTCTACTTCTGGGTAAGCAGCCTTAAACCTTGCTCGTAAGCCATCATCGACCAGCCGAACTCCACTCAATTGGTTACCGAGTGACATCCACCTGATAATAGACAGTTTTGAGGAAAAATCATTAGGCCATGGCAGTAGAAGTCCAAGGAATGCTCAAGTAATCAGATGTCTAAGAGGCCGTTTGGTTAAGCTATTTAAATTCTAAAAATTTGAATTATGTGGTTTGAAATTTTGAATCATGAAATTTGAGTTAGAATCCAAATTTTAAAAAAACTTGAATTTGTGTTAGGACAAGTCATGTTGAATTTAGTAATAAAAAAAAAAGTAAAATGAATTAAAATGTGGGCTCTTTCACTGGTTGACTTGAAATAAAAATAAAAAATTCCCAAAAAATGAAAACTCTAATTTCCTAAATATGAATCATCCAATGACTCAAATTTTCTAACTTAAAATTTGAATCATTCCTAACAAACACTAATGACTCAAATTTTCTAACTTAAAATTTGAATCATTCTCTTAACAAACACTGATGACTCAAATCTTAAAATTTAAGAATCAAGTCACCCAAACAAACAGGGCCCAAGTCTCAACACTATTACTTTAGCCTTAGGAACCCCAAGTTTATATAGGTTTCATGCTATCCTAAGAAAATGTTTTGTAGTATGTTCTCATCAAACTTTAAGACAATTAAATTGTGATGAAAACAGAAAGCAGGAACAGAAACATACCCTGCATGAGTGTTGTGCATGCGAGCAAACAATTCAAGCTTTCTTGTTCTTGGACTTATTCTTTCCAACAAAGGATACATCTGCATGAATACATGAACATAAACTCAATTTGCATTTGGTAAACCTGAATTCACTTTCTCTTTTCTTTTCTTATATGTTAGAAAAGAAGAGGAAAAAGAAAAAAGAAAAGAACAGATATAAGACAATAATAAGATAACATCTACTTAAAAAGCACACACAAACCTCATCTGGCTTCCGGCTTGTCTCTCTGACCTCGGCAACAATGACATCAGTATCAATGTTCCTGTTTACTTCTGGATCTCCCTTTATTCCGACAAGGCAATGCTCCTTGCTATGATTCAACCAATGGCCGGTTCTCCCTGTCCGAATTATTCGCTGAAGTTGATTAGTCTTCACCCAAATGATCTCCTCAACACGCTTGTATCCCCAAAGTTCTAAACTGCAAGAGAAAATAAATATGCTTGTGAGCAATAAGCTCATAAAGCATTTGGAATATAGTTTATGTTATAGGCTAGCAGATAGCCAAAAGTAACCCATACCATTCACGTCCAAGCTCCATTGCACGTCCAGTTACCCAAAGAAAAATCAGACCATCAGTTTGCAGTGCAGGAACATTAAGATTGCGCATTTCGTCGTCAGCCATTGTCCCATAAGGCAATTCCATATGAATGTCCCATGGTGGGTCCGCCATTATAACTCCAAATTGCCCTAAAATATCCATTCTAAAGTTACGGATATCACAATTAATCCATTGTGATTCACCGAGTTCCTGTTCTGAACAATATTCAGCACGCTGAGGCTTTAGTGGTTTGGGAGGAAGAGTTGTAGAACCGAGTATTATGGGCGGAACATCTGGTGTTGGATCAAGCTCATAATGAACATACTTGCATGTCTATCAACAAAAAGAAACTTATTACATTTACTTGTGTGTAAAAATTGGACTTCTTATGAAATTGATGCAGAACACAAGTAAATTGATTGCAACAAGTGTAAAAACACACCTTCATGTGACGGCAAGTGTCTAGGAAAGAACAATCCCCTAAATTGATGTCAGTGTGCATAGCAATAATTCGCCGAAAATGAACCTGAAAAAGAAGTGGAAATTTTAAAATGTGAAGCCAGCATAATAATCACAAGAACACAAATATCAGGAGGGTAAGAACAAGAAATACAATCAAACAAACATAAAGGAACAATGCTAGCACTCTGTAATGCTTACTCACCTTCTCACATGCAATAAAGGAACCAGATTGACGCCTGCAATCTTCTTTCGTAAGGGATGTGCAGTACTCTTTCAATTGGGAACCACCTTTAGTTTTGAACTGCAACAAAAAGTAAAAACAATAAAATAATAGTTATAATTGGTTTGCAAGAGATTCCATTCAAATTTTCAAACAACGCATCTAACGGCCTCAAACATTAGAAAAAACCCATTAACTTTGAAACAGAAGAAAGCTGAAGGCTTTATCACATTATATCTCACCTATAACAACATGGTATGAATGGTTTCTAAAATGTTTGACAAAAAACTAGATAAATTTTGAAATCCCACTTAGGCTATTTTTTCTAGATCACTAATTTGCTAGAAAACAATACAAATAATATAAACATCCTTTAACAAGTCGGCTTATAGACATGCAATATGAATGCCATCAAATGTAAATGGTTAGAGGTAGTATCAGATCAACCCTTCTAGTTATGTAAGCAATGCATTTTAAACAGTAAGTAGTTGCAGCAAAAGGTCTCAAAGCACAAACCTTTGCAGCCACAGCAGTTTCCTTCGCAGTCGGCCGGTGAATAAGGTCCAACAGCTCTTCACCAGTTTTTGATTTCTGCAATTCCCTAAAGGACTTCTTATTCAACAATGCCTCAAGATCCTTCATATCCTCGTCTTCACTCCTGGACTTCTGAGGCATTCCATTAGGGCCAATGGCATTTGGTCCCATTGGTGGTCGATGTAATGGAGGAATCCCTCTAGGGAGTCCCATCATTCCAAAACCTCTAGGACCACCCCTCGGCCCCATCATCGGCGGTCCACTCCCCGTAAACATCGGGGACAACCCCGACATATGCGGATCATTAGGCCCCATCCACATATCCGGCATTGGCCTTAATGGCCCGGTCATTCCAAACATTCCGCCATTAACATCAAGCCCACCTTGAAGCTGACTCTGATTGTGATTCTGATTCGAATTCCCATCCACCAAACTTGATTCTTGCTGCTGAAACTGAGCACCTTCGGGCAATTCCTTCATAAGCCTAGTCCTATCAATGCCCAAAACCATAACTCGAGACTTCCCGCTCACCACAAACTCCTCCAATTCAACCCCGCCATTTTCCTCCGCCATTGACCTCAGAGCCATCTCCACAGCCAGTATCGCCCCCGAATCACCCCCCAACTCGCGCAACGCCGCCTTCTCCGCCGGCGTCGCCGCCTGGTCATTCTCTAGCTTCCTCAACACCGTAGACGAGTCAATTGGCGAAAAGGGTACGCGCTCCAACAAACAAACAGCCACCATTGATCGAACCAAAGACAAGGGGCTTCCACTCTCATCAATGGGGCTAAATTTCTCAACTTGACTCGAACAAAGAGGGCTTTTTGGGTTCTGGTTATTGGAAATCGTAGCTCTAGGTTCATCCGAAGGGGGTCGATTCGAACGAGTTTCTGGGGATAAAGGAGGGGTTTGTTCTTGGGGTTTCTTGGGGTTGGGTTTAGGGTCAGGAAGAGGGGGAGTTGGACTAAAAGTGCGATTATCGAAGGAAGAAATTACCTTTAGGGAGAGATCGATTGAAGATACGATAGTTGGAACAACTTGGGATTGGAGAGTGGCGAGAAGCTCTAACTGGGCGTTGTGGTGCGATTGGATTCGAGCTTCGAGCCTGTGACGCCTCTCTTTCATGGCGGCTACGGCGTTTTCTCCTTTACCATCTGATTGGGATTCCATTACTAGATTTATATTACTCTTTCTTCTCTCTCAAACTTCAAATTGCGTCAAACTTTGTTCAGTTTTCTGAGTTTTACATTCAACTGGTGAACTGGTGAGATTCCTAAGGTTTTTGTGGAAATTGGGCCCAATCTCACTTCTTAGGCCCATATTTATATCAATACTTTGGTCCATCTTTATATAATTCCCTAATACTTTATCCTCCAGGAATCCCTACAGATTTAACCATCAAAAAACAAAACCATTTCTTTTCTTTCTTTTTTTTTTTTTAAAAAAACTTTACTTGTATGCCCATTTTTAATTTAAAAGTTAATTTTACAGCTTTCTATCTTTCCAAATTTGTTTTGGATATAGATTCGTTTTTGTTTTTAATTTTTAATTTTATGATTGTTGAGGTCAAAATTAGTAAAAATAAGAAGTCTAGAAAATTGGCTTATGGGCTCAAAGACGTCAAGATCAGTCCACACGGAATTATGGGTAAGGCCCATGCAATGTCCATTTAGCCGAGGCCCAATTATCTGACCAAGCTAGGCCCATTTCGTCTCTATTTGACTTGCCAAAGTCAAAATCCAAGGCAAAGGATGTTGGATTCTAAAGTCCCAAAGACCAAGTCTCTTTCACGTCAGCGTAATCAACAGAGGAGACTCGTTCATCCGGAATTGCCTCTTAGATCGTTGAGAGGTCTAACAGATACCTCTCAAATAGGCTAAGGAAAAATAGCTTCAGACACTTAGTTCACTGGTTTACTATTAAATACTCTCATATACCCTCTATCTCTCTTTCTCTCTAATATCATTCCGAAAACCACCATCACGCCATTATCATGCTACTGACACTCCGCCACAATTCACATCCATCGTATCCATTACAATCGACTATCCACCAACTTCTATATAGACCAGAATCGCTAGAAGCCAGTCTAACACTATTTTTCATCGGAAATCATCATTTCTAATAGTTTTATCTTCAATTTTCCTTGATTTTATATTGCATTCCTTTCGTTTATCACTCTTAATCTCAAACTATTTACTAACTTGAGCATCATAGTTGATTTAGTCGACACCATCCCAATGTCAAGGTTGATCACGCTCGTGATTCTTTCTGGTTTCAAGTCTTCAATGCCCCTTCAAACAATTGTAGAACTTTACCT
>WUAT03000006.1:947064-963745 GCA_010015005.3 Ulmus americana
CACAGAAGGAGAACGAAGAGACAAAAGCAAGGAGTCTTTATGAACAATGAATCCACAACATTCAAAATGCAAATCAATGGAGAAAACACAAGCTAGTGGTTTTGAGAGGTCTTAACAAAAGCATGTCACCGACTCAAGACATTCTAAGTGACTTCGTTTGCAGAGATGTAGAATTGAAATAAGCTTACATGACAAGCTTTCAGCATCAATTTTTCCTTGCAATGTTGTTGATAATACATTGTTAAAAGAAAGTAAGATTTAGCCAAAGACAGTTTAAACATTATATAAAGACTAGGAACTTTGCCAATTTTTATGTCAGTAAGTAGCTGGCAATTACTAATTTTTGCCCACATAAGAATAGAAAGAAGAATAACCTATTATGGAAGTTAGCAAGTCAATGCAGTTAAAATGGCCAGCACATACGGAATCCATAAGGCTAACTCCCCATTTACTGCAGATATGTACAACCAATGATAAACCCAGTACCAACAAAAATGTAAGCAAAGAGAATAACATAGAGATAAGAAATAATTTACCATGCAAACACCTCCTTGGACCAAAAAAAGTCCTTGAATTAGAGCCTCCACAGCATCCAAATCCTATATTTCAACAACCAAAGATTTTATTGCATACCGAAACAGAGAGGAAATTAGAATTTTGTAACCACTTTGGAAGTCTCAAAGTCTTTTATAGGGTAAAGGAAAAGATAAATATTAAGCCACTAATGAGGGGGAAAAAAATACCATTATAGCTTATTTGTTACTTTTTTAATGAGTTAATTCTAGATTTGTAGTTAAAAAGCAATCGAAGGGAAAATATAAATCTCCAGGCTAAGAAAACAATAGTAGAAATAAAAAGTGGTATAGAGACTTACCAAATGATTGGATGGCTCATCAAGCAAATATTAGGTGTGGTTTCTTAAAGGTTATCTTTGCAAAAGCATCTCTGCTCTTCTGACTACCTAATAAACAAGTCAAACCAAATTACATATACATCTCAATTAAGCATATACACAAAAAGATGGGGTATCCTGTTTAACTGGAAATCCTATTCTTAAGAATTAAGAAAACATGCACTCTGTGGTTCCCCTGGCAAGCATATCCAACATGTACAAATCTTCAAAGAACAACATTTGAAACACCTCAAAAGCAGCAACAGAAAGTGATAGGCTTAAATTTTTATATCTATTTCATGCCTTTATTACTTATATATTTGCTTTTTAGGTCTAATCATTCTCAAGCATTAAATCTAGTATAAAATACTCAGCACATTGGGAAAAATTCAAAATTAATTTAATAAGAATCTAGAAATTCAAATATTCAGAAATCATAAACAAAAATTCATTGAGAGATGGGCATGGCAAGTAGATTTCTTGGCTACTAAGATTTCATGGCACCAAGAACTTACTGGGTAGCAACGCATCATATACAAAAGTGGATTTGAAGACAAGTCTAGCCCATCAACATGGTGCTGACTGAACACAGCAATACGAACCTGTAGAGCAATAATATTAATTAAATTAAACCTGTAGCCCATTAAGGAGCAGCAACTATGAACTGCTACAGAGGATATAATAAAGATGAGGACAGCAAATATATATTTCATAAGATATTCATACATATACTGCATTAGACAAAAGACTCAGCCGTATAACCTCAGTTGTGGGGTCATGGATCCAAATATTCTAGCTACCCAAGCAGCCACATATATATTATATGACTAATTATGAAGGTGGCTTGTTACAAAACTGAGAAAACATTAATGAGAACTAATATTACACTGCTAGTTTTAGTATTGTTATTGACTACTGGAAATTTAAAATATACCTTTGCTGAACGGAAAACTGTTCCAGAGCTTGGTTGTAGCTCCCCAGCAATTAATTTGAGTATTGTGGATTTTCCAATTCCGTTTGGCCCAACCACTGTATAGAACATTTTGAACCCAGAAACACAAGGTGAAAATGGGAAAGTAGTAGAAGATACAAACACCAAGCATCTAATATAGAACCAGTGGTGCCATTTTTCAACATATAATAACTCAGAAAATGAGGTTCCTATGTGCTTGTTTGTGAAATTCAACATTAGTATAATATTCAATTTACACCAAAATGTACAAGTGAAAGTGATAAATTGATTTATAAGAACATGTCAACTGTCAAGTGCATAGATAATGTAAGAGAGGGAGGGGGACAGCTATCCTTACTTGCTACGCGACTGTCAAGGTCAATTCCAAAATTTAAGTTCTTAAACAATAAGGGTCCACCAGGATAACCAAATGACGCATCACTGCATACAAGACATAAGAATTCAATAAGCAACTTCCATATGAGAATATAAAAACTTAATTGCATCAGACGTCCATTAGCACTAAGCAAGCCAAGAGGTATGGTAGATAAATAACAACCAGCAACTTGACTCACCTGAAACTTATAATAGGAGGCCCTGGTCTGTCATCTGGAGTGGGGAACTCAAACTTATAGCTGTAGGGAAAGCAAGAAAGAAAATTTATAAATCAAACTCAAAAGAAATAGATATAACAAATAGTTCAGTGCAGATCTTGATTTAGCTGCTTACTCGGGGTCATTAACAATTTCATCAACATGACCCAACCGATCCAATGCCTAGAAGTCAAATAAAGAAATGGATAAAAGTTAACTTACACATAACAAAAGCAAAATATTAGATGAAATTTTAAACAAAAGAAAAAAATTTCAAACTAAACCAACATGTTTGTGCAATGTCTAAAAAACAAACAAGATAAGGATTAAAAAATACCTTGATTCTTGACTGAACAAGAGAAGCTCTCTTTGCATTGTAGCGGAACTTATCAATAAAGGACTGCAAATTTAACAAGATTATGTGTCAAATATGGGTATTCATTTAATTAATATGCCAGAAAGATGAAAATTAAAAAAGTAATTGATGTTCAGAAGAAGAGCCCAAAATTTGAGTGTCAACTATAGTTATTTTCAGTTATGATTCTAAGCAGAAAACAAAAGGCAAATTGCTGTTCACCTCCCAAGATTCTAAATATTTGGTGAAGCAGACCAATTACTGATTTATTTATTTATTTTATAAAAACAAGTGTACCACAAAGGTAGCAAAAGAACTCATGAAAAACAGACTGCAATCATTGTCACTATGGTAGAAAAGTAAACCTGCATGTGAGATCTTGATCGTTCATTTGCTTCAAAAGCTTTTTGTTGGTTCTTGAGCTGTTCCTCTCGTGTCCTCTCAAATGTATCATAATCTCCCTTGTAAATAGAAAGTTTTTGCCCATGTAGGTGAAGAATATCAGTAACCACCTGCAGAACATATAAAAGATCATTTGCCATGTCCAGTCAATCAGAAATGAATCACTAACACATAATATGATTTTTAACCAAAAAACATTTAATACAATAAAACAAGGGTGAAGTTGTGGTACCGTGTTCAAGAATTCTCTAGCATGAGAAACAACTATTAAAGTTTTTGGCCACTTCACCAGGTAGGACTCCAGCCACAGCACAGCATGAAGATCAAGATGGTTCTGAAGGAATAAAGAGTGATTATGGTTGTAAGAAAGTATTTATTAATTAATTAATGAAAATGAAAAGCTTATACTCAATTCAACAAGTACTTAATAGTTCACACAACCCACCGTAGGTTCATCGAGTAGCAACAAATCTGGCTCAATGAACAGGGCACGAGCAAGAGCTATTCGCATTCTCCATCCCCCAGAAAAATGTTTTGTTGCTTTCCGCTGCATTTCTGTAGTAAAACTGAGACCCTGTAGATATTCTTTATCAGTAGGGTGATCATTCAGAAAGTGAACAAGCTGTCAAAACAGCATTGCAGCTAATTTGAAGCAGAGGAACTAGCTTCAAAGAAAGGAAACTCCACAATCAGATGTTTAAAGCACATAAATTTTCATGCACGTATCTGCAAGCAATTAGGTCACTGACATAATTGTACAACATGGTTCATTGGTTAAAATGCAGAATTTTCAGGCTCATCTATCGCTTAGTTTTGTTGCATGCAATTAATCATAGATAAAGCATTAGAGAGGACTTAGGATCACAATGCTAAAGTTTGATCAATAATTGAAATGCAATATTATCAGTTTGAGATTAAATTATGAACAGACACAATTCATTGTCTGACTATTTTTATGAATTTGAGAGAAGCTTGCTCTAAATCACCAATATAAAACTTGGAGACCAAGTAAGCAGACACTAAAATGATTCAGCACAGGCACACAAAAAAAAAAAAAACTCACTGCAAGGATTGCAGCTGCACGTGACTCCGCAGAATATGCATCAATGAGCTCAAGCCGTTTGTATATCTCTTCAATCCTGTGCGACATAGCATCCTTGTCTATTGCCCCATTGCTCTTATCAGATGCCTCCTCAAACTCTAAATCTCTCTACAAGCCAAAATGATTGATGAGGCCCAAAAGAACATACAAACATTAATAAGTGAAGCAAAAAAAAAAAAAAAAAAAAAACAGAAAAAGGAAACTAGAAGGCTGAGAGGCAACTTGTAAAAGATTTGTAAACACCTGCTGTGCAAGAAGACGAGCTTCTTCTTCTAAAAGTTGTGTTCTCTCAATATCAGAATTAAGCACACACTGCAACGCTGTTGTATTATCACCAACAACCTCTTGCTCAACATGCAATATTTGGCAATTTTGAGGGATGCCATCAATGGCATGCATAGCCATGTGCCTGAGGAACGTTGTTTTCCCAGTTCCATTTCTTCCAACCAGACCTGGAGAAATTGAAGATAACATCAAACACTAAGGCTTAATATAATTGAAGTTTAGAAAATGAATTACAAACTAATGGCTAAACATTCAGTCGATACCATATTACCATTTACTATGCAGCGCTGCAAAACCAATAATTCTAGATACAAATATGGCTAGATAGTAGATACATAATTAAAAGAGGAAAGAAAAAATATTACACAAGCATATATATTCATTTCTGGAAAAATTGCTGGAAGAAGTTGTAAAATTTAAAAGATCTTGGATTGTGATATTCCATTATTTTTCTTTGATTTTGGAGCAAATTATTAATATCCCTCAAGTTCAAGGCTACCATCAAGCTTTTTTTTTTTTTTTTTCTTTTTAGATGAAGAGGGCTCAATAGATGGATAAGATAGTTAGGATAGGCCATTCAGATGAGGCATTGTCATTCAATGCATGTTAGGACGGAATGGAGGGGACTGTGAATCTGTGATGCAATAAATAAAACTCACCATAGTGTCTCCCAAATGAAAGTGTGAGTGAACCATCCACAATGAGATCACGACCACCAACAGAAATATTGAAATTCTCCAAATGAATATCCTTGACAATTGGTCCGCCACTATTGTCATGATTTACGCATGCAACGGGCATCCCTGCCCTAGCTGCTTCCATTTCCGCTAAATGCACTTGGTATTGAGCCTAAATAATCAAATATAAAAAGCTTAGCAAATGATAAGAATTCAACCTACGTAGAAGACCGCATTGAGCATCAAAATTGACAGTGACTCAGTTCAATGTCAAAGTTAAATGTAAGCGAATCAGCAATTGACAAGGTCACCCAATAATATGGTCAATACAGATTACATATTTTACTTCCGAGTACTAAATATTTACCTCTCTTTGACGCTCATCCTTCCTCTTTCTTCTCTCTAGCTTTTGTTTATCACGTTCAGACAGCAAAGGCCCCTCCAAAACCTCAGGTTTCTTTTTTGGAGCTTCATCCTCATCCATTCCCTCATTCATTCTAAAGGGTGTTGCAAGGCTGCGAACAGTTGGTTTAGCTCTAACCAACCCATGCTTCCCAAACTTTTCAGTTAGTGTGCTACATACCTATCAGAATCAACCACAAGGATCAAGAAAAAACGAAAGCGAAAACAAAAAGTGGACGAAAGGGAAATGAAAATTGAACAACTTGTTTCCAAAATACATTTCAAAACAAGTCTCTTCACTTTGCTAACATTAAAAGCCCAAAATCCCCTATGTAATATCTAATAACCAGCACATTGAGCTTACAAGAGAAACATATTGAGCTTATCTGAATGTGTATTGGTAATAATCAATCAATAGAGAACCAAAACAACTATAACAATTTTCATACAAATTCTTTAAAATTAAGTTTCCAATCTTATTCTACAGAAAAATCCTATTTCACTAGCTTCTCAAGAATTCCAGAGCAAGCAAGCAACCCTTAGAAGAGGAATAAAACGAGAAACTCACAGAGCGACACTCGGATAAATCGGTGACGCAACCAGCTCCGACGAGAAGCTCGCCGATGGCTTCGAAGGCGCCCTCTCCGTCGAGGCCGAAATCGAAATCCTCGTCGGCGAGGACGTTGACGATGTAGTCGATAATAGGCTGATCCACATCCAAGACTCTTCGTCCCAGCACTTCGTGCACCACCGAGCTCGCAACCTCCGTCATTCTCGATCAAAATTTTCAGAAATCTGCAAAAGGGTTTTGCAGAGCTGAGCTATGGATACGGACCTACGATTTTCTCACGGAACATGAACTCTACGCTTCGCTGAGTCTGTATTGGTATCGTACGACGTGTCGTTTTTCTTTATATTTACTGAAATACCCCTATATGACCCTAAACTTAAATGAGATATTTTCATTTTGGTACCATGTAGTTGCGTTAATTTCAATAAACTAGCCTTAAATTTCAATAATCTCATAAATGGATTTCTAGACATTTGTACCATGAGTCAACATTTCTTTACTATTTTTTTTTTAAATATTAAATAAATAAATAATTTGGCCAAAATTATTGGAAAGTTGGGTTTGATTTCGTGTAGAGATAATAATCATCTGGTATCTATATTTTGCATTATTGATGTGTTTAAGAAGTGACACTGGGCTATATTCTGATTATTGTAGGATAATTTAGTACGTTGGTTAATATAAGTCAATGAAAGTATTTAAGAAATTCCAAAATTACCTTATGTGAATAGACTTTGTTTTTACTATTTATATTATTTATATGTTTAAACAGATTAATTCATATAACAAACGGTATCTCATATTAATTCAAATATATAAAATAGTTGTTTGAATACATATATATTTAATTCACCTCATATTATAATCATGTTTAAAAATAGGAATAATGATATTTTTTTCATCTCACAAGACCGAATATTCACACAAAAAATGATCTTAAAAGATACTTTAGTATTGTTTCTCAAATGTAAGGATATTTATTTGTTATTAACGTAAAAATACAAGATATCAAATGGTCATTATTCCTTTCTTTTAATTTTATTTTATTCATTTTTTTAATTTATATAATAAAATTTAGTAAGATTCACACTAAATCTTTAATTAACCGAGCATTGAGAATATTTTTAGTATTATTGAAAAAGGGGAGCATTTTTTTTGAAATTAATACAAACTAAAGGTACCAAAATGAAAATATCCCCACTTAAATTCTCAGAACTCTACCCTTTTTCTTCAGTTTTCGACTCTCCTCTTAACTCCTCAACCTCATCACTTCATAGCTGACGGCCTACCCCTCCGGCGCCGCCTCCGCCTAACCGTAAGTTCCGGTACGTTCCGCTACGTCCTTCAATTTATTTTTCTTCTCTTCGTGTTTTTCAATTCATTTGTTCGTTTAGAAATTATGATTTAGGGCTCGTTTATATGGGGTTTAGGGTTTTAGGTTGGAATTATAGAACCAGTCCCAATCAATTAGCCTAAATATTTTCTACTTTATTTGATCGTAAAGTGTTTCTCGAACAAGGTAAGAGTTTTTATATTTTGAAATTTTCTAAGTGCTGTACAGTTTGGAGTGAGGCTATGGAGGTTGGAGGTTAGCTCTGACATGTATTAGTTGTTGTTTCTATGACCAAAACTTTCATTTTTTGTTTAAAAAAAAAAAATGAACAATGGTTGTGGCCAAGTAAAGAAAGCAATCTTTTTGAACATCCTCTTGAATTTATATTCTGATGATCTAATTGAGTTATAGTACTAACATTATGGGCCTGTTTGGTTCAAAATTTGGATAGTATTATTTCAATATTTTTGTTATACACCGGAAGAAATTTAAATTATAATAGTTTGAAAATTTTGTATTTGTGAGTCACGGAGAACTAAAATAGTAAATAGTATTTTTGAGTTCTGAAACAAACTTTTTTCATGATAAACTTGATTTCTCTCTCTAACAATACAGTGAAGCTTCTGGTTAATTGTTTGGCATTCTATTTTAGCTTGGTAACACTCTCTCGCCAATCCTATGCCAGGAACATTCCGCCACAGGCAGTTGTAGATCGAGAAAGACAGAGATGAGGCTGATAACCCACAACATGTTGTCCTCCAACATCAAGGGTGTGACAAATGGTTTCCCTCTTAGGATCGAGGTGGAGAAAGTGGTAGAGAAGCCGGTCGAATTCAATGCTGACTTCCTCAAGAACATGTTCTCTAAGATTGATTGGAAGGCCTTCGTGGATGCATCTCGTACAATGGGCTACACAGAGCTTCCTGAGGAGGCTGAATCTTCCATGCTTGACGCTGATGACTTCCTCCAGAAGTTCCATCATGCTCTCTTGGAGCTTCACCTCGAGGAGGGTGCACTTGTCTGCCCGGAGACCAGTCGTCGATTCCCGGTGAACAAAGGAATTCCCAACATGCTCCTTCATGAGGACGAGGTTTGATTCGTGTCAATTTACCTGCTTTGTGTGGTTGTTTGGTGATTTTTTAGTTTGAAAAACTTGTCATGGAATTAGAGAGGTTAGTTGGGATTTTGGATATGTAAAGAAAGAAAGAGACCAACAAATGATATGGAAATTAGGATTGTGGTTTCTTCTGCTCTCTTCTATTTTGGTGTAATTTGATACTTCTTTTCACATTTTTGCTCTTAGCTCATCTCTTTGGTTTAATCGATGAAAAGCTTCGTTAATAAAGTGGGAAGGCGAAGCAATGAAAAGGCAGGGAGATGGTCAAATATTAGAAAGTTAAATCAAATTCAGTTGGTTGAATTTGCTTTTGTGTTCTTACTATTTCATAATCAAATTGTTATCTTTTTTGTTCTGGAAATCAAGTTAATTGTTTATGTTTGTTTTGGGGACGACGTTCATCGGAGGAACCATGAAAGGAAAATATGTAAGATGTCTTTTTGCTCGGGAAATCAAGTTAATTGTTTAATAGACATCTTTGCTATATGATATTTTTGTGATCTTTACATTTTATTTAAATTAACAATTGTTTATGTCTTTGCTCCTATTATACATATTTGCTATAGGGGATTGTTGACTTGATTTTTGTTCTGGAATCAAGTTAATTGTTTATCTTAGCTTTAATGGATGGGAAAATATGTAAAGACCATAATGTGCTAATTTAATTATTAGTTTTCATTTACTGAAATAGAGAGGAAGCTTCAAAAAATTAAGCTCGTGAGAAAATATTTGAATTTTATTGGAAAAAAATAGTACATAATATGGTAATTTATTGGAATTCTTTTGGAAACTTCGAAGTTTAGCCCAGAAGACTTGTTCATAGATAGACCATAGTGTGGTAATTTATTTGAATTCTTTTGGAAACTCCAGAAAGTTTAGTCCTCATAAAATAGACCATAATTGGTAATTTATTTGATTTCTTTTGGAAATTCTACGAAGATTGACCCACAAGTATTTGAACGTTCAAAAGATTATGGGTGATTAAGTCTTCAATTTGAAAATTTGATTTATTTAAAGTAGTATTTGTTAAGAGAATGATTTGAATTTTAAGCTAGAAAATTTCAATCCAACCAAATTCATTAAATTAATATTTTGAATTTATAAAAATTATAATTTTAATTCTTTAAACTGTGTAAATATCTATACTTTAATTTATTCTTTTAATTTCAATTTATCTAAATATAAATTTAGATTTTAATTTCAGACACATAAATTCGAGTCAGTCTTAACAAAATTTTCACTGATTTAAAATTTATGATTCAAATCACATTTATTCAACCAGAGACAGTAATCGCAAGAACCCAGTTCGACACGTGTCAACGAGAATTAGCTTGAACTAGAGCCCACAGACGTGTCAAACACGCATTGGTCAAACCCGTCCAACAATCCAGGAGTCTGCAGTTGATATTCAATTTCGTGGCAAGCGGAATCCAATTCTCGACATTCGAAAAGACAAGGCTACCGCCACTCTATTTGTGTCGCCCACATCGTCGAGGTTCCCCTCTGCAAATCCCTATAAATTTCCATTTCAAAGCCCTAGAATTCGCGTCAAGCTTGAATCTTTTTCAATTGGGTCTGTAACAATTGTTCGAAGATGAGGCTGCTCAAAGTAGCGACGTGTAATTTGAACCAATGGGCTATGGATTTCGACGTCAATTTGAAGAACATCAAGGAATCGATAGTTAAAGCTAAAGAGGCTGGAGCTGTGATTCGTCTTGGTCCCGAGCTTGAGATTACTGGTTATGGCTGTGAGGACCATTTTTTGGAGCTTGATACTGTCAACCATGCGTGAGTTTTATGCTAAATTTTGTTGCTTTTTGGTTTATTGTGATCTGGGTTTTTGAGAATGGACTAGAATTTGGTTTCTGAATCGTTTTGCTTGCAGATGGGAATGTTTGAAAGATTTGTTGCTTGGTGATTGGACCGATGGGATATTATGCAGCTTTGGCATGCCTGTGATTAAAGGCTCAGAGCGTTATAATTGTCAAGTTCTTTGTATGAACAGCAAAATCATTATGATAAGGCCCAAAATGTGGCTTGCAAATGATGGGAATTACAGAGAGCTTAGATGGTTTACTGCTTGGAAGCAAAAGGATCAACTTGTTGAGTTTCAGCTGCCATATGAGATTTCTGAGGCTTTGCAACAAAAGGAGGTGCCTTTTGGTTATGGTTATATTCAATTTCTTGACACGTGAGTTCTAACTTTCTTGCTAGAGGATCTCTATTGCAGTTTTAATAAGATTTTCAATGGTAAGCTAAAATGGTATGATTTTGTTTTGGTTAGAGCTGTTGCAGCTGAAATTTGTGAAGAGCTCTTTACTCCTAGTCCGCCCCATGCTGAGCTAGCATTGAATGGGGTTGAAGTCTTTATGAATGCCAGTGGAAGTCACCACCAACTAAGAAAGCTAGATGTTCGTCTTCGTGCTTTTATGGGTGCTACTCACACTCGTGGAGGAGTGTACATGTACAGCAACCACCAAGGATGTGATGGTGGCCGCCTGTATTATGGTATGGAAATTTCTTAAATTGATTTTTTTTTTTTAGACGTCACTGTCCATCTGCTCAGTTTGATATTCCTCCACCATAGTCTAATCAAAGGGCAGAATGCATTTTTTCTTGGTCGTACTATGAACTTAGTTCCTGTCTTATGAATGATCTGTTGGTGACTGTAATTCTGTTGGTTGTTATTTGTGGCAGATGGATGTGCTTGTGTTGTTGTTAACGGTGATTTGGTTGGTCAAGGTTCACAATTTTCTTTGAGAGATGTTGAGGTTGTGGTTGCCCAAATAGATCTAGAAGCGGTATGTGTCTTTTGAACTGCTTTTCTATTTGAAGTGATTAAGCATGTAGCTGTTTCACGCATAGAATCATTCAAAATTTTGATCTCCATTGTTTGATTGTTATATAGTCATATAGACACCCATATTTTCATGGTGTAACAGATATCATGTACATGGATGAACAATGATACATATAATAGTGTACCTATAGTTAAAATGACCAATTCTAATGTTCCTCTACCTTTTGACAAATCATTCTCCGATTCATATGATGTCCTGAAATTCTTTGTTTTTAATCCATGTGTGTATTTGTGGTGTGATATACTAGGGTGTTCATTTCGCGATTTAAGCAATATTTTGGTGATTTGAACAGGGTTAGTATTTTGGTGATTTGAATACTATTGTTGTAGCAGTATTCTAAATTGTGTTTTTTTTCATGATTTGAATCATGAAAAGCCAAAGAAAAAGGATGCTACACCAACTAGGAAAAGAACAGCATGTGAAAAGTAATACAGGATTACTGCTGCAATCTCGAAAAGAACATAGCCACTGTACCGGTGCATGCATGTGCTTTTGTCGTATGCAAGTGTGTATTTATATAATATTTGCATGCATGTGCTTTTGTTGTATGCAAGTGTGTATTTATATAATATGTATATCTCTGTCTCTTCTTTGTATTTTTAGATTTGTATGCATGTGTCTAACCAGTTTGTCAAAGCTTACATTTTTGAATACTTGTTTTTAGTATCAGACCACTATTAATAACATCTGTGGTATTTCTTATTTCTAGATTTTCTAATTGCAATCATAATCTTTTAAATTATTATTTAATGGCAGGTGTCTAGTCTTAGAGGATCCATAAGTAGCTTCCAAGAGCAAGCAAGCTGTAAAACCACCGTTCCTTTCGTGGTGGCACCATACAAGTTGTGTCAGTCTTTTAACCTTAAATTGTGTCCTTCAAGTCCACGTGAGGTAAGTTCCTTGTACATTAATGCTATCAATTCAAGTATTTAGCTCACTATTTAGTTAAGGCATTATTCTACCAAAGACTACAAACAAAATATGCACTACAAATTTCTAGCAGAACATGATTCAATTCACTTGAACGGTCTAGTTTTAAAATAGATAATATTCTTTGGTTACCTGTTAGGCACTCATCTCTACTACATTGTATATTATTGATTCATAGATTAATTATCACTGTCCTGAGGAGGAAATAGCCTTTGGTCCTGGTTGCTGGTTGTGGGACTATTTACGAAGAAGTGGAGCTTCTGGTTTTTTGCTTCCTCTCTCTGGTGGAGCAGATAGCTCTTCTGTGGCAGCTATAGTTGGTTGTATGTGCCAACTAGTTGTTAAAGGTTTGTTTCCTTTAAGATGCTGTGGTTGTGTTATGGACATGTGAACGGGTCAGGCAACTGTTAAGAGGCTATGTTCTAATGTGGAGACTTCCATGTAACCAGAAACTCTCTGTTAAAGAAATCAAGATTTCATATCTAACAAACAAGAACCAATGTTCCTAATCAAATTATATGTTTTAGTTGGAATTAAAAAAGTGTACTCATCTGTATCTTTATTGCTAACTTGTGATTTCACTTGCTGCAGAGATTGCAAACGGAGATGAACAAGTCAAGGCTGATGCTATACGGATTGGAAAATATACTGAGGGTCAATTTCCTACTGACAGCAGAGAATTTGCGAAACGCATATTCTACACAGTTTTTATGGGATCAGAAAACAGGTGGATAAATTTACATTCAAAAGCTGAGGATAGTATGTTCTGTTTTACATTTAGGTTACTCTTATCATTTGTGGTATGTAAACTGCGCTATAATTAGCTGAAAAATGAGACATGATCCTTATGAGGCGATGAAAAAGGCTGTAAGATATCTTGGAGGAAGATACCAGAATTCATATCTGCTATTTTTTTTTATCTATTTTGCTTACATATGTTTCAATTAAAACGGCATGAAACGATTTTGTGATCTAACAACACTATTCAGACAACTTTTTAATAAATAATATGGTTTTCTTCTTTTCTTTTCTTTGTTAGATGTGTTTAAAGACGTGTGCTTAAATATGAAATTAATTAGCCAGGAAAACTGTTTCTTCATTGCAGTTCTGAAGAGACAAGATCGCGGGCAAAGATGCTTGCAGATGAGATTGGCTCATGGCATCTTGATGTTTCTATAGACACTGTTGTGTCTGCACTTTTATCTTTGTTCCAAACTGTTACTGGAAAACGACCACGCTATAAGGTAACAGGGAAAACTTATCCAAGCTGTTCAATCCCATGTTGGCTTTTATTTGAGTAGTTAGCTCCAACTTTTCCGAAGTTCAAAATGGATTGAGCATTCACTTAACCCCCGAAGATCTGATATTTAGAATGCTATATCTCACTTAATTCTGTAAATGACTATGAATTCCTGATAAAAGGAGCAGGAATTGAGTTTAATTGCATCAGGGAGTGTTAATAATTTGTTTGAAAGTTTCCCTTATCTGCTTTTGTTTTCGCAGGTAGATGGAGGATCAAACATTGAGAACTTGGGTTTGCAAAACATTCAAGCTCGAATTAGAATGGTGTTAGCTTTTATGTTGGCATCCCTCTTGCCTTGGGTTCACAACAAATCCGGGTTTTATCTTGTGTTGGGTAGCTCTAACGTGGATGAAGGATTACGTGGATACCTAACAAAGGTACTATATTGCTCAACACACTTTAGTTACTTTTATATACTTAGGATTTTTGTTAACTGGCTTATATCTGGCTGAAGTCCTCCTTTTTGAGTATGTGATGATCAAAATTTGGATTTTCTTTTTTGTTTTTTGGCAATCCGGTTAATCTATGATGAAGTTGCTTATACAAATATTTGACCTTTTCCTTCAGTATGACTGCAGCTCAGCAGATATAAATCCTATTGGAAGTATTAGTAAGCAAGATCTTCGAGCATTTCTAAAATGGGCTGCTGTTCATCTGGGTTACTCATCCTTAGCAGAAATCGAAGCAGCTCCACCCACCGCAGAACTTGAGCCTATACGTTCCAACTACTCTCAGGTATCATCTTAGCTCAACCATTTGGTAGCACTTTAAACATTTTAGAGATAGACTAATGCCACATTCTGTGAAAAACAGCTTGATGAAGTAGACATGGGGATGACATATGAAGAACTCTCAATTTATGGAAGGTTACGAAAAATTTTCCGCTGTGGTCCAGTATCCATGTTCCAGGTTTGTTTCACATTTTGATATTAATGTCTTTACGGAGCTTAACTGACATCCATCTTTTCCTTCACTAATTCTTGTACAGGCCCTAATTTTAATCAAAAGTTGCTCTGAAAGTTTATCCAAACACTTCCGGAAGTAGTTTTTGATCCAGGAACATGGCTCTAACTTTTATGTTGGCTGTTGCAGAATCTCTGCTACAGATGGGGCGCGAAATTGACACCATCAGAGGTGGCTGAGAAAGTGAAGTACTTTTTCAAGTATTACTCAATCAATCGTCATAAAATGACGGTACTGACACCTTCTTATCACGCCGAGGTATGTTAACCCTTAGAAAAACCAAGTTCAGTGTAAATAGTCTCCAATGCAATACATCTTCTTCAATTTTTACATCCCTTTGCAGAGCTATTCACCGGAGGATAATAGATTCGACCTCCGCCAATTTCTCTACAATGCAAGATGGCCGTACCAATTTCGACAGATTGATGATCTTGTTCGCGAGTTGGACGGTGAGAAAATTCATCTGACGGAACCAAGTGAGTTGGGAGTTTGTTCTCATGGTGGAGGCGGAATGGGAGTAGCAGCTGCAGGCTCAGGCAATCCAAATGTTGGATTGTAGATAACAGGATAAGGAAAAAATAAGTAAAATTTATATGCAAGTTAAATAAGATGGACAATAGATTTGTTTCAATTGTCACATTGACACATTTTACTCTTTTTTTCATTTGTAATTTTTTTCTTCAATGATTTTGCTAATTTTATGTTTATGTAACAATACTGTATATTTTTTTTCAATTTAATAAAAATATGTCATGGTTTTAAAGATTTCTTCCGATGCTTTTTTTAGTTAGTTCTGTTGTTTCTGTATAGAGATGGGATAGGCGGATTTCGTTTATGCTAGCTTTATAAGAATGTAGTTATCAAATCCAAAATGTAAAGAAAGGAGCTTAAGGAATTAATATTAAAGAATAGAAAACTCTTGAAATAAAAAAGATATAATAACATAACTTTATTTTAATAGAAATTTAATAATTTTTTTGAGATATTTCATTAAAAGAACAATGAACTCAAAATTGTCATTATCAATAAACTTCTTCTAACTTGCTTAAAAAAAAATTATTTTATAATTATCTGTAATATCCAAACAATTTAAATTCTCCAAAAATTGGGATTCCAAACTCTTATGTTTTCATTCCCAACATTGCAAGTAACTTACAAGGAAGGAAATAATTTATAATTCCTCTACTATGCTATTAGGTGGCGTTTAGTTCATGGAATATAATGAAAATGGTAATTGGAATGGATTTGAAAAGATAGGTCAAATAAAATCATTCAACTTAGAGAGAGAAATTAGAGAGAGCGGGTCTGAGGAAAGTCAAAAACATTGAAGCTCTAACCGGGGACCTTGGTCGCACATCCATGCGCGTTGGTTGGTCTCCGGCTAAGGAGCTCGTGGGCCTTGTTCACCGGAAGCTGCCAAGCACCTGGTGGTGGCATGGTGTGAGAGGAGGCTTGTTCGGCACCAGATTTGGGCAGTCATTGGTGCGAGGTCGCTGGGGAGGGCGGACCGATGGGGTGTAGGCGGGGTGTTCGCCGCTTTGGGGGCTCCCAGCGGTGTTGGAGAGAGCGTGGCGTGCAGCCGGCCTTGGGAAGTCATATTTGAGCAAGCGGGGTTTTCTGGGCTTCTTGGAGCCTCGCCGGCAGAAGAGGCAGTGGTGGTTCGTGTAGTGGAAAGAGAGTTCGAGTGGTGATCTCAGCGATTTGTGTCCTGGACATCCTCAGATGGCAGTGGGTGGTGGTTTCTTCAGTCCCCATGGTAGATTTTCCTTTCTGATATGTGTTAGGATTTTCCCTTCGGGTAGATTGAATCCTAACTGTGATTTTTCTATTTTTGATTTTCTTTTTTGGTTATCTAGATGTGTTCCTGGTTGTGTTTTTGTTGTTTTTAGGTATTTTTCCGTACGAGGTACTTTTGCTTGGTAGTATAAACCTGAAAGAGGTTT
>WUAT03000006.1:989755-1008747 GCA_010015005.3 Ulmus americana
TCTTCAAAATATTTTTTTATTTAATTTTGAAAAATTTCAAGATTTGAAAGAATTTTAAAATATATTTAATTTTTTTCTCAAAAAAATATAATCACGAAAACAAAATTTTGAAAATAACAAAATTTAAGTAAAATTTTTTATTTGAATGGAAATAACAAAATAGAGATAATAAATTTTTTATTTAAATACTATAAAAAATAACCGTTAAACATCATTTTTATTTGAATAAAATAGAGTTAATACTATAAAAAAAAACAGGGATAACATATGATTGCGGGGCAAATGAACCATATCTCCACGGTTTCCTATAGATACAAAAAATAATAATAATAATAATAATAATAAACTAATTTTCCATTCATCCATACACATAGTAGTAGCAGGAGGCTGAGTTTTCTTTTTCCTCCATTAATCAGCTTCTCATTCCATCTCAAGGTAAGAATAAAGGGGATTAAGTGTTCCATATTACTATCTGCAAGTCAAAAAAAAAATAAAAACTTTTGTTTACAACACTACACCATGATCTAGCATCTACAATGTTCAATTGTTGAATCAGGACACTCTTACAATGAAATCCTTCGGTAGCTTCAAACATACTGCGATCAAAATATACGATTCAAATGACACCTATTTCGAGGAGTATCGAACAAAATCTTTCATTTAGAAGAATATGATTGAAATGCCCATCGCAAAGCATCCAAAAGCCACCCAAGGGCTCAAACGTTCACCTGTTTCAAGCAGCCGCAAAAGCCATCCATCAGATAATTAGTCTATTTGATGCAAACTAAATGGTAAAAGGCTTAGACGGATGAAAGAATAGTAGGCATGACTGTTAATATTAATGACTTAAACTGGTAGATACTTGTACAAATATCTGCTAGTTCAACAACACTCGGATATTATCCAATGGGAGATGAACAAACCATTGCCTCAAGGCCTTTTAAGTTTTTTAGTCCACTGACTAGTTTCTAAGTTCTCTGCTCATCTTGTAAAGTTCTTAACTACTATCATATCACATATGTATTGATATGTGAAGGAGTGATTCTAAGCTTGGACCAAGACCTGTTACCATAATTAGAAGAGTCTCACAAACATTAGTTCATCTCATCTACTTTCCTTATTAAATGACGCTTCCTCATTACTCATCACAGATAAGATAATGGACAAGTAATGATGCAATGACATAGAAATATGCAAATAAAACTTAGTACCAACCTATTCTGGCTGCCTTCCAAAAGAATCCCCGAAACCTGCCAGAAAGATAAAACTGGTAAGAATGCCAGCATATTTGAATCTTAAGTTTTAACATACGCCAGTACAGAGGCAGATATTAACAAGTTTCAAGTTTCAACAATATCACCCAATCATTTCCTAGAGAAAAAACAAAAGGGAGAGAGAGGGAAATAAAGGAGAAGATGAAGAAAATTCTACTAGCGAGAAGCAACTTAAAATAACAAGGCAGCAGAACAACAAAAATCTAGTACAATGGCAGTGGCATATATGTTATAGATTTACCATCTCTACCATTTTAAACTGTTCAAAATGATTCTATGATTATAATTTTACAGGCTTTCCTAACATTCAGTAACTATGTTGGTTGTCTGAGCAGATCCCTCTTTCTCATACATCCGAAAATGTATACAAGACATCAGTTGATTGGACCAGCCAGTGATCTTCAGATACTCTTGGATCCTTTGTATTATGGTCATTGGATATCATCCTTGCTGACCTTGCAATTCGTCAAGGAGCTACCGAGGGATCTTAAAAGGTAGCTCAGCCCGCACCATCAAAGTCTCAGGTAAATGGCTTCATGTTCACCCTGTGCCATATCATTTATGAATATTCTGTATTTTGTTTTGTTTGTACTTTTCTTACTGAATCTTGAACATATACTGATGCGAAGAACAAAACTTATATAGTTCTAAGGAAAATAAAATCATTTGTGTTTATATCTAGCAATGTAACATGTGTCCCTCCCTGGGCATGTTTTTGAACTGAAATGTAATTGAAGCTGGAAATATCTGTATAGATTGCAAAAACCTGTGCTAACTTCTTGTTTAGCGCATGCGTAACTGCCATATACATTTTAGGTTAAAGGGCATTAAATCATTCCAATATAAAGTTTTTATTTTTGCAGTTGATGTGCTGTAATGCATTGGTGATGATCAAGGAACTCCCTAACCAAAGCAAAATGTATTTAGTTGGTAGCTTGCTGTGTGATATTGATATAAGATTGGCTAGAGTTGACTAAGTTTGATGCTGAGCTTGTCAATATAAACTCAGAATCTCAACAGAAAAAAAATCCGGTTTCTGCCCTTGAATCATTAGGAAAACAGTTACTAGAGAATGTTACGTACATCTTAATTTCTAGGGCATATTGATTGTAGATATGGTTTTTGTCTAGTTTTGTTTTGATACAGAAGCACTGGTTCTTTCAACATCACTTGAAGTTTCTCAGAACTAGTGGTTAACAGTTGGAACTAGGCATAGTTTAATGTAAAAATTTCAAGCTTTTGGTAAATTTCAGGATCTTAAATATTCAGATCACAATTGAATAGCATTATAACTAATGGCATAAAAATTTATTCCCCTAAAGAACAAAAAACATAAATCTAAATTACAATAAGAGAGAACGAACGAAACTAACCCAGTTTTCTGTTCAAGAATTGCAGGGAACTGCATCTTCAAGAAAGTGCAAGTGCAAATCACCAAGAGCACCACCGTCAGAAACGAATTAAAATTGAAAAGCGCCGACTGCAAATCCAAAAAATTAAGAAATCAAAGCAAACAATAAGATAAGATCCAAAACTTGAATCAAGTTATCGAAAAGAAGAAGCCTCGGCATTAAATTAACAAGGAGGGAGAGATTGGCATATTACCATATCTGGGTTTTCTCAAATTCGTTCGGATCTGAGATGAAGATGGGAAAATCAAACTAGAAGAATCAAATCCGAATAACAATCAGATTATGTTAATTTGCTCTGGTTCGAGAGCGGATCAAGTTCAATCTTCAAGGTTTTTTCGGCGAAAAAGATCGAAAATTTGGTTTGAGAAGCTCCAGAAGGCTTTTTTTCTTTTTTCGTTTTGGGCTTCGCTTTAAGAAACGACATCTTTTTTTAGTAAACGACGTTTTTAAATATACGACATGTCGTGTAATTTATACGATTTGTCGTAAACTGGGATATTTTTGGCGCCTTTAAACAAAGGCATTTAGTCTCAAATCTGTGAGAGGGACAACAATGGCGGATGTGAAGCGATGGAGCGTGACCTACACGAAGCACGTCAAGCAAAAGAGGAAGGTTTATCAAGACGGTTTCTTGGAGCTTCAAGTCTCAACCAACAAGGTTCGAAGAATTTTCCATTTTCTTTTGATTTACGATTGATTGAATTTCAAATTCGAAGTGTATCTGCGAATGTTTGATCGATTGTGATGTTGAAATTTTCGCAGCTTTTGCTGTACGATGATTGCGAGAAGCTCTTGGAATGTAGGCTGGTGAAGAATGACGAAGTTGTTATCTCCGGCGAAACACTCACATTCAACGCTTACCTAGTTGATGTTGATGCGGTTGAGAAAGAGAACGCGCCTCCACCTGCTTCGGATTCGCTTCGAAGAGATGATCACATTGCTCAGAAGAAAAATTTGAAGAGGCCTCTGAGTCCTTCGCACAAGATTATAAAAGGTTAGTTATAGCGATTCTCATAAATCTATATGGAATTAAAATCCGATTTATACGTAAAAATAGCAATTCGTATGTATATTCATCAGTTATACTGGTAGAGAGCTAAAATTTGCCGAAAATTTTCAGATTTTAAGAAGAGAGAGCTTCGCAAGTATGGAACTACACAGATTGGTTCTCCTGAAACTACGAAATCTAGCAAAGCAGGTTCGTTTTTGTGAACTGGTAGCTATCTTTATGCTTGTGAGATCACGAAATTTTTGTTTAATATTCGTTGTTGGTCGCGGTTTGTTTGAATTTCATGGATTCCCTAGGGATTCATTCTATCCTTTGTTCTGTTTAATGGAATTTCTTATTCTTGTTTTCGCTACAAACTGTGTATTATGTAGAATGGGAGGTCCTGTATACTACACAAGTCACTCAAAAGGCTAAGAAGTTTCATGATGGCTTCTTAAAGCTTGTAATTCATGGATCCCTTGGGAGGCAGGTTGACTTTTAAAACTACTTTGCCTGTATTTTTTGGTTGATCTTAACAAAATAACCGATTGGGAATCATGTTTCTTGCACTTTTAGTTTCGGGTTTCTTTTCTTCCTTGCACTCACTCCCTAAGTTGCTCTATAATGATGTTAGTATATGAATGTTGCTTAGAAGCATACTTACTTGCTTTGGTTTACCTTAAAAGCAAAATGATGCTCAGACTTTCCCTCGTTTGGTCTTAGTGCAGATCATACTGTTCGATGCAAGCAGGAATAACTTAGATAGCAGGTTCCTTAAGAAAGATGAAGAGATGGAATCTGGGGAAACAATAACATTCGATGCCCATTTGGTTCAAATTGGAGAATACCTAGGAGATCACATAAGTTCTAAAGAAAATAATAATATTGCTAGGGAAAAAGGAACAATACGTGGACAGCACGGCAGTCCCTACAATTACATCAACAAAGCTTCTGAAAGAGGTTAGCAAGTGAAATTTCAACTTTTTAAAAATATTTGATTTTCTTGGCCGTGATTGTTCAATATATTACATTCTTAGAGGTTAGTTGAAACCTTTTCGACTCCCTTAGTGTATGTGTAATGCGTGCCTTTGCTTAGATGGTATTAGATATCTATAGCTCTAAGTTTGTACAATTATTAAACACCAGCTAATTGATTACTGCCCTTTGCATGTTACCTTTTAATCCTGTGTTAAGTTTCTGTTATTCATGGCTTACTTCACTCCAGGATCCATCAAGAATGAATCGCACAAACCTGAGGCATCTCATAGTAGTGGAGATACAACAGAATCTAGTACAACAGGTTAGCACTTTCTATCCATTCTCTTTGCCTAATGTTTGATTTCTGCCCCCATTGAATGTACTTGTAATTTAGAGTGGCAGGTTCTATACACACCACAAGTAACTCAAAAGGCCAAGAAGTATCATGATGGTTTCTTACAGATTGCAATTTGTGGCTCCTGTGGGAGGCAGGTATATGTTGTGTCCTACTTCATTTTCATGAGTTGATCATCTTGTGTGTCAATTCATCCCCAACAACCTGGCGATCCTGATCTATGTAGGCATATAAGTTTGATTTTTTTTTGTTCAGTGTTTTAATATTGCGTAGCTTACATTTCCTTTTTTGGTTCAGATCATGCTTTATGATACAACCAGGAAACTCTTAACAAGCAGATTCCTGAAACAAGAAGAAATTATAGAGACTGGTGTATCATTGGCATTTGGTACTCATTTGGTTGAGGTCGGAGAAGCTGAAGAAAGCAAAAAACCTCAAGTTAATTTGAAAGTGCTAGGAAACAATTGCAATCTGGTTCAGGAGATTCGGAAAATGCAAAGAGAAAAGGATTGTCATACATTCAATAGCTCTATTCCAAAAGGTTGCAGTGATATATTTGTTAATTTGTTCCATTTATCTTTTGGTTAGTTAATTGAATCAGCAATAATTCCTTATTTAATTGATAATAATTTTGAGCTTCTTGACCTTGAATTAATTTGATGTTCCTCTTTACTCAGCATCTTGAATTTTTTTAACATAAAGGTTTTTATGTTCTTTACTTTTTGAATAGTTATTTCTTTCAGATATAGGAAGTAAGAAGTTTGGATTATATCGGTCAAGTGATCAGTTGCTTTTGACTACAATAGTCTTCATTTTTGTTGGGGAGATCATGTTCTGTTTGTACTTTACAACAACAGATTAGCCACCTCTATATTTCTGAGATTCATGCTCCTTAATCTACGCTCCTGGTACTGTTTTGGCCTGAATATACAGGAAATTTGCACAAAAATGCTTGTTCAAAGAAAGATGCAGAATCAAGCATGGCGGTTCCTATGAACAAGCCTTTACGTGATGGTATGTCTATGGTTATATGTGAATCGCATATATATAATATATTGATTTTTGCCTTCTTGGGTGGGGGAGTTCATTCTTCTGTATGTTTTTCTGTTTAATGTGTTTTGACAAGATATCAAAGTGGAGAGTTGTCAATAGTGTATTTGTAGCATTGTCTTGTTTTTATCATTTATTTCGTCATTGGCCTTTTTTTTTTCCTGGTGTGATATGTGTTATGGTTGGCACAAACAATAATAACATTGAATTTGAACACTCACTCTTTTCTATCATTTTATCCTTTTCCTTGCAGCCAATCAAATTTTGTCCATTCTTCAGAAATCTAGGAGCCAGATAGCTGCAGGTTATAAAGACAACAGCACCAACCGCGCTAAGCTGCCTCTAGTTTCAGATCCTGTGATTTTGGATGTCCCGGAAGATGATCAAGAACCAAAACCATCATTTCTGCATCACCAATCAAGTGAAAATGCAGATGCTAGGGATTCAAAACAAAGTATAGACCTTGAGAAACGACCTGGTCTTCTTTCTTCCAAAGGCAAGTAAACACCACTTTACTAGCATCTGAATCTATTTTCAATTTCTAACGAACTTGTTAAAACTTAAAAGTGCAGCAATATCCAGTGGCAGTGACAGTCAAATAGCCAAGGCTACTGAAAATGGAGACTCCAACCAGGTACTGACCATAATTATCCTCAATATCCATTACATGTTTTTTTCATGCATGTTCTCGATAAACTCATGTGTATGCATTTGGGAACATTGTAACTTGGTCTCGAATATAATGTAGTACATGCTTGTACAGAATTGTTCAGACAACTCATTAGCAGATCGAGATGGAGTAAATGCTTCAAATGTTCCAAGTTCAACTTCTCATGCTTCATCTGGTCGTGTTGATGATGAAACGAAGAGTGCCGAGGATCTTACATGTAGGAGCGAAATGGATGAGGATGATCGCCCAAGCTTTGATCTCGGCTTTTAAATGCTAGCACATAAGAATCTCTCTTGTATAGTTAGCTATATGCCACTCATTGTGGTGAAACAGAGAGGCCTTCTAAAGACTTGATAAGTGGAAATTTAGATATGAGCTTTACACTTAGATTCGAAGGGAGTGACTCTTTTTTTGACATGTTTAAATCAATGGAGGTTTAAATTGGAATAGTTTGAGTTAGAACAATAACACACATTCAAGAAACAGAGTTTGTGGTAGTTTAAACCTTGAAAGAGCCTAGTAGTCTTCCTTGAAAATAAATAATCCAGAATTGCTTATTCCAAAGACAATATGATTCAAATTTCATTTCGATTTTTTAAATGTAGAACTCATTTGTTCGTTTGTTTAGATGTTTTATTTTTCTTTGTTCAAGATAAACTTAATCGAAGACTCAGTAAATGTGTTACAAAAACTTGTACAAGAAGGGGAGCTCCAATAACCAGTTGCACCATAAGGAGGTGTGGTTTTAGTTTCGGTTATCATTCAAGAACTTGTTTAATGTGGCATCTTTTCTAGACTTGCGCATACTAACCAAGGCCTTCAAGAGGCGTCTGTTTATACCAGAATGTTCGGGACTTTTTTCCCTCTCTCTTTCATTATGAATAGACAATGAAACTGATCTCCATGGCTCGGAAGGGTACTGCAAAACACAACACAACGAAGCCATTTTAGACTTGGAAATGTGAGAAGAAGAAAAACAAACAATAGCATTACTCCACTAATTGGTACAAAATCTGCATTCTAGTTTACCCTCTGTTTGGAAGTAGATGAGTTTATTGTTGTTGATCTCTTAGCAAGAGGTCCCGGACGCGTGATTGTGATTGGGAAATGATGTGGTGAGATTGCTCGCTTCTCTGATGATTTGAAGCGTAAAAGATCAATATTTGGCAAAAGCCCTGACTAACTTTATCAAATATGAAGGAAGAGCTCAGACGAACCTATTTTGGATGCAGTTCTAGAGAACTGAAAAGCTCCAGGTGAAGAGTGTGAAGAGTGCACTGATGTAGATGACTCTTCACTGAAATACAATAGAATGAGATTTGTGAAATTATAAGCATCTAAACATATACAAAAGCTAAAGAATTTGTGTAAATATCTACCTGATAACTGTTAGAGAGATGTCTTTAGTTTCTGAGGTAAAATTTTCACAAAATAAATCAGTCAGAACTTTTGAAATAGCTTGAAAGAGATAACAAATGTTGATAAATTGTAGAGAAAATAACGCGTGTGGCCCTTGACTTGTGTTTATGGTCCTATTCTGGCGACTGACTTGTGAAAGTGTAGCGATTTGGCCATTTTCGACATAAATTGTTATAACATTGGCAATTCCGTCCAATTTTGTCAATTTTGAGGCTTTAAGTGAGGACATGTCATTACTTAAAGCCTCAAAATGAACGAATGGCCATTGTTGCAACAATCTGTATAAAAAATGGTCAGAACACTGCACTTTCACAAGTAGCTGGCTGCCCAAAAAATTAGCCTATTGTATATCAATAATCATTGTTTTAAAAAACTATACACTATTAAAAGTAGATAAATTGGCATACCATCACCAACATGATACAAGTCCTCTTCAACACAATGATTTGGCAAACTAGACTGCTCAACAGCATCCATGGTTGCTACAGCTGAAAGACGAATGAGAATCACCAGGTCACAATATATAACCAATGTTGCTCAAGAAGAGTAACATATCCAAAAAGCAAATGGAAAAGAGAAAGGAGAGGAAAATATATTTGCCTGGACTGATGTACCGCTTGTGGTGCTTAGTAAAACTCAATGCCAACGACTGTTGAAAGAGGCCTCCGCGATCAATGAAGTCTGTGCTTGTTCTCAATCTCTAAAGATTGCCAACAACGAGTTTCAATCAAAACAAAATCAAAAGGAAAATGTTCAATTAGTGTACAATACAAATATTTTCACCTAGAAATTGCAGGAAAGTGAAGTGAGATACTACCTGTTGAATGCAACTAACTTTAAGCTCAGCTCCTGAAACTTCAACAATTTTTTCCTCCATAAAATTGTTGATCTTATATGCCATGGAACCCAAATGGTCCACAGTGTTGATCAATGCTTTAATGGTGTAATCTTTCAAGCTCTCCACCACTCTATATGTGATCAAGAAAAGTTCCAAAATTTGAAACAAGACTATAATCTACTAATTTAAATATCAAAAAAAAAAAAAAAAAAACTAACTTACATTTGCTTCTGGTCTTCTTTTTTGTAAGATAATTCAAAATACTCCGCGGCCGAGTACAACTGTTTCCTCAGATTCTTCAATTCCTATATCCTCAAATGCAAATATATGTGAAAATTTTGATATTCCTTCCATTTTTCTTGGAGAGAGTTGCATTATAAATCTAAAAGAAAATTGATGAGAAAACAAACGTTTAGATTCTCGGAGAAGAGCATGCTCTGCTGCATGAAGAGTTCATCGTGGTGGGAAGCTTGTTGTTTAGAAACTGAAGAGGTAGAAGTCACAGTGCTCTCCATATTTGACTACTTTTTTCACCTGCAACCAAATTTGAAGGAAAAGAAAAAGAACTAATGAGTAAATAAATAACTTTTAATCCTCAAGCCATTGTAAGAAACTCATCCAAATTGTCATAGCAAAACTAAACAGCTACTACAAAACTTCAAATGATAATCACCATATTGTATTTCTGATCAGGATCGTTTTCAAACCAGAAAGTTCTCAAAATTTTCATCCATATTTGCATAGTTTATTGTACCATTATGAAAAGTGAAAGCAACAAGAAGCATGAAATTTAAAGAGAAAATTTTCTCCTCAAAAAATCAGAAAAAAAAAAAAAAGAAGTAAAAAAATATATGTCAGCACTAAAATGATCAGTGAAAGAACATACACTTGGGTTTTCCTTGTTTCTTAGTCTTGAACTGAAATCTGAATTATATGTCCACTACTCTAACTCGTTTCTATTCTTAACAACTCAAATGCTTCTTAAAAATACCAAAAGAAGACAAGGATTAATAACATGTCGTGTCATAACATTAATAGCATTTGTTAGAAAGCTACTGGGTAAGCTTAAAAGATCTAGAAAGACTAGATGAAGGTTCACCAATTGGTGGTTTGCTTATTTTTCAAACCTGTGGACCCATGAGTAGATGGCAAGGAGAAAAAACAGGTCTTAAATCTTAATTACATCATCACATGTGAGTGATAGAGGCTCTATCAGAGCCGTAGAGAATAGCTACTTTCCCTACCGGAAATTAAATTGTTGTAAACACGTTATGGAGAAAAGTTGATGCAACATTTAAGCATAGGCCATCAATTTATCTTTGTTGTGAGCCAACTACTTGACCCTCTTCGTTTTATGATGCCCTCTGTTTGATTTCTTGTTGAAATGGAAAACCCACCTTCAAATTTTAATTACTGAGATAGTAGAAGGGGTTTCAATTCCATTGCTAAAAAAGTTGACAGTGGAAAGGTAACGATGTCGGACCTATTTGGTTTCGTGATTCAAATACTTTGTCTGTATTACCAAGCCTGTTCAAAGACTTTGTTTAATATTCTATCAAACAACAATTTATTCCGCCAAAAATATCATGTTCAAATAGCTAAAAACTCTTCAAAACAAGTCCGTACGAGCAAAATGAGAGTTTTGCCCAGAAATTATGCTTAATTCATTCCTTTTTCCAGATACTAAGAAGACCATTTCAGAAATTAATAGAAACTATTTAAGAAAATAAGATGCAGAAAAAACACTTGGGGATATATGAATCCAAATGAAATAAAGCAAGTGCCGAAAATATGTGCCAGCAAAGTGGCCAATTGAAATACAAAAGCGAGCAATTTCTTCTTAGTTTGGCACCAAGTTGTGAAGGAAATCATTGAAAGGTAATAATAGCCTTGGCTGATGAAGTAATGTGTCTAAGAGCACAAAGAAGCTTGCTTTACACAATCCGCTCCAACTCTCTAGCATAACTGAGCGTCTGGTTGATGAGCTGCAACGAAGGAATCTCCTTGCACGGTGCAGATTCTTTTGCTTTCTGGAAAATCACAAATTTATTATCCTTTATCTCCCACTCAGCGTGCTCCTGCATTCCAAAACAAATTGTAAGAAACTGAAACTCGCCTAAAACAAAGTATATTTCAAAGTACTCCCCAATGGGTTGTCAATTGTGATCTCTCTCTCACAAAACAAAAATTTGTTATAATGATGTTTACCTCCTTAATATACTCTAGAAGTTCTTGGTCAGAATCAAAAAGCAATATCTGTTGTGCATCTTTGATGGAGAGAAAATCATATGCCTTCTCACTGCATCCAGCTATTTCATCTCTGAAAGTGAGAGAACGACGGATCAATTAAGAACATTTTATATACAAAATTACCAGCAACCACATGATATATTTGTATGTACTAATATGCATTTAGCAGTGCTAATTTCCAAATGAGTTTAACCATCGACAACCCAACCAATTGCACTTGGTGTTAAAAAGGAAAAGAAAGGAACTCTCGATGAAAGAGTTCATAGTCATTCACAGAGGAATAAACGCACCTCACTGTCTTTGCCAGGAGATCCATGAAATAATGGTAAGTCTCATGCGGCACCCTTTGCCGAGCACTTAAAACACGATTGTAAGCCCCCTCCATGAAGGACTGCTCCAACTCCACGGCATGTTTGATGCATTCGTGCTCCAAAGCAGCAGGTGAGAGCAATTCCAGTTCAGTATGGAATTCAGCAATTCTATTCTGCACAAGGAGCCTTAACAGGTTGAGACCTAAGATTGGGTACTCCTCAGAAGATTGTGGAAGTCGGTCGCTGTGCCAAACAAAATCAATCTCATGAGCACAAAGACTTGGGAAACTGACATGAACTTCATGAAATCAAAATAGAGTCAGCAGCATATGTCTTTAATTTGTCATTAGCACCAAGGCTTTTAATGCCACAAATACATTGTACAAAACAATTTTTTGAGTAGACTAGTCATGTATAAATGTATTACTAGTTCCTATCTTACAACTCCTTTTGTGACTTACACCATTGGACCAACCTTTTCTATATGAATCAGCCTAATGAACCATTTTTCTGGCATTTTCACCTAGCAAAGTCGTGTATATTTCAGAGTAAGTTAATTTTAAATCATTAGCACCATACAAATACTATTATTTAATGTGCATTTGTAGCTTAATAATAAATCACAATTCTGTATGCTCTGTTAATAGAATTGCTTAAGCTAAAGATTAACTAAGTTACCGAGCATCCGTATAATAAGGCTTCAATTGATAGAAATCCCTCTCAAAGGCATCTTGATCCTCAACCTTCACACTGAGAACAACAGCATGCTCATATATATCCCCTGAAAGTTTACAAACATAACAGGGTTAAGGTTTAAAGCAATCTGAATTGATCAAAGCAATTACGCAAGAAAAGCAACTAAATAATATTCTATCCAACACAATCTTTAGATGGTACTGTACTAGAGAGTGAGGTATTCGAATAAACTCAAAGACAGAATCCTTACATATGATAATGTTGTCAAAGTATTAAGACTTATATAAACCCTACCCTTATTTAATTTTCCAGCCAAGTTTTATTCCCCAATTATTATTGCATATATTTGATAATCCTTACATATGATATTCAGATGTGTTCAAGGTTCTTCCCCGATGCTATTTTCAGGAATCCACCATTTTTTTTTTTTTTTTTCAATTTCCAATTTCTCCGTTTTTTTTTTTTTTTTGGGGGGGGGGGGGCGCAATATGTATAGATTTTAAAACTTAAGAGTAAAAATGTCAAAAAAAATTACATTTAGAAAAATTTTAAAAAAAATTGAGGAGAGCAGCAGCCCCCACTTCTCCTACACGGGGTTCGCCAGTGCACACAGGAGTATAAGGACTTAAATGACTTGGTGATTTATGTGCTGATAAGTCAAAATATTAATTTTGAATGCTTAATTTCGAAAGAAAAAAAATGGAAAGTTGAAATTAAGATTTCTAGAATCGGTATTCAATAATGAATATTACTAGTTCGACAAAATTTTCGGGAAGTCTTTCAAAAGATCAAAACTAATATACTTTAGTTAGAAACTGTAATAGTTTTTACAGTTTTAACTCCTGGAAAACCATTTGTCTCGTAAGGAAGCAAGCGGAACGCCCCTTGTCAAACTAGGATAAAGAGTTGATTTGTGCATGCTATTTGAGCAAGACATGTGTCAGGCTCTAATTTAAACAATAGCATTCTTCCACTATGGAATAAGATACAATATAAAAGGAGTAAGTGGAGAACTAACTAGAGCCCATTTAGGGAAATTTTAACTTGTTTTGTCTTCAATTAAGAAGCTTAATCAAGCTTGTGTAAAGCTATAAATGGTGGAAGATATAATATTTTAAGGGTTAATCACTTTTGTTCTTCATAATTGGAGAAAAGCACTCAACTCTATCTCTCTTCTTCTCTTGGCCAAACCCTTCAAGGTGACTCCTCAAGCAATTTTGCTTGAAATCCTTCTTTATCTTGAGGTATAGTGAAGATCAAAGAAATCTACACACTCACACTTTGATAGATTGAAGTGCTGCTAGGGAAATTCTCAAATTTAATCCATGTTCTTCAATGCACAATGGGTTTCTTTTCTAAACTCCTCTTTTTCATGTTAGATCTTGGAGTATCCAAGTTTATCTTAGATTTTGAAGAGGATAAATTCATCCAAAGCAATTTTAGAACCTTGGGTAAGTTGGGTAAGAAAGAAATGGTTTTTTTTTTTTTTTTGAAAAGCTTGACAAAAACTCTTGTTAGTTCTTGATTTTAGTAATGCATGTACATAATGAGAATCACGTGATTTCATATGAAATTCACTTATGTAATGTGCTAAAAAATTGTTATTGTGGTTAAGAAACTCGCAGGCAATGATATTATAATAATTGATGTAGTTTGACTTGACATGCAAGAAGATTTCATGGAGCAAAAGTCTCAAATTTGGTAAAAATATTTTCACTTATCAACACCATAGATGAAAATATTGGCATTTTTCACAATATTTTTGTCGATATTTTCATATTTTAAGATACCGATATTGATATCGCAAATTATATTTTTTCCGCAAAATATCCTCGAAATTTTCAGAAATATCCTCAATATATCTATAAAATATCGATATCGGGGAAGCGTAGTTATAATTTTATATAATATCGCGGAAATTTCTACGATATATCACGAATATTTCTGTAAATATCGAAAATGATTTAAAAATATTGATGAATTAATTTTTTGATTTTTTTATTTTTGTATTTTTTTAACTTTTGTTAAATTTTAAAATAACATAATACTATATTACAATTTACTTTTAATATGATAAAAATACATAGCTATAGCTAGAGGTATAGTAATGAAGGTAATGAGAGGACATGTCCCTAGGTCCAAAACAAGAATAAATCTAGATAATAATGAAGGCAATAATGATGAGAAAGATGATAATGACAATGATACTAATAGTAGTGGTGATAATGATAATGACAATGATACTAATACTAATGATGACAACGACGACGATGATGAAAGAAATAATTTTTTTGTTTACTGGAAAAAATGCTACTGATACATGTTTACCTTTAAGCCCCTTTATTGGGGAAACAACGTTCACTCTATTACACACAAGATGAGGACCATGGGTGCAGAGGCGTTGGTCCAAGTATAAGGTCTATTAGGAAATATTTTACAAGGAAAAATAAAGAAGCAGAATCAATAATGTCACCATATGATCAAAATAATCTTTCAATTAGCTTTGGTTCTATGAGTATAGGAACGGACCATACTTACTCATCTAATAAGCCAAATTATACTCATTATCCTCATGCATATGATTTTGAATCAAGTGATGATCATTCTTCGTTTTTCTATCCTCTCGATTTCCACATGAAGTTCATAATTTACAAAATACTGGATCAAACAATTGAGTGAACACACAATTTTCAATTTATGGACAAACAGTGGGAAAAAATTAATAAATTTATATGTGGTATATTTGAGATTATGTTGAAATTATTCGAGCTCTATATCATGGTACAAATATTGTTTAAACCTAGATGATATCTCAAATATGTTTGAACCTCATAGGTCTTCATTTTGGTATTCATATACTATAATTTGTATTTATTATATAAAATATTAAGTTTTGATATAAAGTAGTTTATGTTGACACTTTTCTTTATGTATTATATTTATTTTGCAAGTTATATATTTAATTTTTAAATATAATTAAAAGATAAAAGTGTAAAAAAAAAAATAGCATTCTTTATTTTAAATTTTCTTGAAGTTTAATTAAAAACTAATACTTTTTAAGTCAAACTTCCATACTTTTCATAAATTTTACATTAATTTCCATCGATATCAATATTTCCGTAAAATTGAAGTACTGATATTTCCATCGATACTGATATTTTAATCCTTGGCCAATGAGCTGTGTGCAAACGAGTTGGGTGTGTGCGTGGGAGTAAGCTGCATGAGACAAGGCTTGCATGAGACAAAGTATGTGCATGCGAGGTAGGCGCGGGCTGTTGAGCTGGGTACCCCTACATGCGCACAATGGGTATTGGTTCGGTCTAGCTGTGCGGGCGAGCAGGTGGGCGTGTGGAGTGCGAGGAGCGCAAGGCATGTGCGAGCGAGTAGCTCTACCCATGCCAAGCTGCCTGCCCCTACCTATTGACCTGCTTACCTCACACGACGAGCTATCTTCCCTTACCTGCCGAGCTAATAGGCCTGGCTGCCGCCTTGGGCTGAGCTGGTTAGCTCAGCACGCCATTCGTGTTGTCGTCACTTTTTCATACGTTTTCATTTGCGTCCGTGACTTTCAACCTTGGTATATCTTCAAGTCTACACTTCATGCCCATGACAGACTATTTTGTATGCTCATTTCCTTTCTGAATCATGCAATTTATCAAGACACTTCTCAACACTTAGTCAAATTGAGACACGATGTCTCTAGATTAAGTTGTGACAAATTCGGCTACACCAATCATTCGATCAAAGAATTCAAGTCACGTATGCAAACATCAATACACAAGTCCTTGTAACCACTATTTTAAGAATTCACATTTTGTGGAATGTTTGTTTCATGTCCAAAACGTACACGTGTTGTCACCAGGAAAGAGCTTGTTTCTTCTCTGTAGAAATAGTTTCTTATTCTTCCATCATGTATCACTATAAATACCCTCATTCTCACTTCTCAAAGGGATGATGCTAACTAGTACGCTTACTTTCAAACATCCAAACCCAAGCTGTTTCTTTCTCAAGATTACTCACACACACGATCTGACTTAAGCATCAGAGTGTAATTAGGGGAACAACTCCCCCGACCTCTGACTGTTTTTTGTCTTGCATATCACCTGTCCAGACAACTCTTTAGGCTTGATGCGGTCACATTCACAATGACGCTGTCATCTTTCCTAAGCTAGACCTAACTCGATGCCAGGTCATCTTCTTAGCTGGAAGAATAGACTACGTATCCAAGATTTGACTGTTGGCCAGATTTTTGCATCAACAAGTTAAAAGGATATGATGATGACTATAACCTTTTCTCTACGTTAATAGGGTTGTTTGTAAAATTAGTTCCTTTAAATAGTCAATTTTATTTATCAATAAAGTATCCATACTTATTTAGTAACTAAGTTTTATTTATTTTTTGGTATTTCTCTAAAGATATATATTGTAAGGGACTCGTGTTTTATACCAAAAGATTAAAATTTTACGTGGAGTAATCCAAAATATTCTTATTACTTATTATTCACAATCAATGTGAAACTTCATTCGCACATACTCAACAATCTCTCTCCTCAAACGAAGCACTACATAGTTGAATTCCTACTTCAAACAAAGATACATTATGGTGCAACTCTTCCCTCAATGATGACATCTATCATCTTCGTGCTCACACTGAGTCTTGAAACTTGCATAGAATAACAAGAAGGGTTTTAAGTACTCAAAATTTTGGGGGCTAACTTTGATATCATTTGTAAGAGATTTGGGATTTTAAATGGTTAACTTATTTATTTGGGGAGATAATTAATGCAACTCTTTATTAAATCATTAATATTCATATTATGTCAGGTCAATGTGAAAGTTCGTTTGCACGTACAACGCTACAATTTTTCCTTCGAACAAAATACAACATAGTTTAGCTCCCACCTTATATGAAAATATTGACCATATTCGCCCTCACAATGAGTTTCGGATTCACACATAATAATGGGAGCCCACACTGAGCATCATGACTAAAACAGATATAGCTCATGTTTCATCGGAAAATTCACCTTAACTACCCACATTACTAAGTGTAGGGACTGATTCAAATGTTAGAACAATTTGTCGCTATGAATTTTAAACTGAGGAAATTACATCCTATACCCCTTTTTTCCTAATCCATTACATTTGCACATCTGTTTTAAAATCATTCCATTTGTACCTTTCTTTTTCCATGTAAAATACTTTTTTACCCATCTACATTTAGGATCATCTATCTCAGTCTCTAAGTTTCTTTGTAATTTGTCATTTTGTGGAAGGATATAATATGAATAAAAAAAAAAGTAACACATTTGTAATGGATTTAAAACAGGGGTATAAATGTTTTGATGCCTCATTTTAGGAGCATTATTGTAGCTCCCCCTTTTAAACTCAATAGTATATGTGAAGAAAAGTTAGGAAAAATTACAAAAAGGACTCTCGAGTTTGATGCTATAATGATTTGGACCCCGTGTTTTAAAAATAACAAAAAGTACCCTCATTGGGAAAAAAAAAACTATGAAAGGAACCCAGAGTGATGTGAAAAGTCAATATTACCCTTATTTAAATTTTAAGTTTATAAAAAAGGTTAATTTTATAAATAAAAGTTAATTTATATAATAAAAACATATTAATTAACAATAAAAAAACATAAATCCCATTTACTAAAAACAAACACCTACCCCCAACCTTTTCTCTCATCGTTTCCCTTCCCAACCCCCAATCCTCGCGCCTTCCCCCTACCCCTTGGCTTCCCACCACTCCTCTAGCAATCTACCCTGCAAACCAACTATGACCCACCTGCGAACCACTTGTGACCTAACCACGACCCATTATGAAGCCAATGTTGCGACCATTTATTTCTTTGATCAAACGCGACGATGATTTGTCTCATTTGATTTCTAATGCTTGCAAACCCTAGATCTTGGAGTTTGGAGTTCCCCCAAATTCTTTTGATTTCATAATCTTGTGCCTCAAATTTGGCCAAAAGGGTTTGATTTTATGATTTTGTTTTCTCTTGAATGATGTATTTGTGAATAAATTAGAGTGCGAGACATTGGAGAAGCTGGAGAAGAAGGCTGAAAAGGAAAAAGGCTGAGCATGAAAAAGAAAATCCTGATAAGGTAAAGGGTTTTTGTTTTTGGGTTTTGTAATCATTGATTTTTCACTGGTGTAAATTATTATGGAAGTTTATAAGCGCCATTAGCGTATGTAGATTATGATTGTTTGGATGTTTGATGGTTGTGTGAATTTTGGGTGAAATCTTTGTGGGATTGGGCTGATTTTTTCTAAAATTTGGGGGAAATCATACTTTGTTTTGCATTTCTGGAAATTTGGCCGAAGGGCCAATGGTTATGGAGATGGACACCTGAGATGGAGGCCAGAGGTGATGGAGATTGAAGGAAGATGACTAGGGTTTATGTTTTATATAGTTTTAGGTTTTTTTGATTTTCTAGTTATTTTAAATAAATTTTAATTATATATTGAAGGGTAGTTTTGGATTTTTCAAAAAATTGTGTGCATCCAAAGTCTCGACAATTACTTATTGTCAACTAGCGAGTTCTTAATATGAGGTCCAAACCGTTCAAGCGTCAAATTAGAAAATCTTTATGTAATTTTGCCTAAAAGTTATATGAATGGACAAGAAACATATAAATTATGCTGGCGTTTGGTTCAGCATTCTTGATTATTCTAAGTAGGGTATTCTAAATTGGGTATTCAGAACAGCATTATGTTTGGTTGAGAGTATTTTAAA
>WUAT03000006.1:1016388-1029429 GCA_010015005.3 Ulmus americana
ATATAAGCTAAAAAAATGAGGCTTATTTTGTTTAGGGTTTACACTTATTTTACTCTAATCACAAACTAAAAAAAAAAAAAAAAATCCTTTAAATTTAATTATTCTCACCAACAAAATAAAAAATAATAATAAAAAATGGAACTAATTGTGATTTAAGAGTTCGAAACTCTTAATATACGTATATAATAGTTTGGTATGCCAACTCATAGACCAAATTCTCAGAAAAGAGTTTAATACTACAAGCTACTAAGCTAATAGGCTTATGTCTAACTAGAGGTGTTCGCGGTCAATTTGATTCAGTTATTTGTCAAAAAATTTATCTAAATCAAATTAGTTGATAAGATTGATTCGGTTTGAGTTGGTAGAAATTATCATAAGAAAATCAAACAAAACCAAATCATACATGTTTGATTCGGTATAATCAATAAGATAGATACATTAAATAACATATAGGAAAAAGTGGTTCCAAAAGCAAGATGCTTGATTCGGTATAATCGGTATGATTGATACATTAAATAACATATGGGGAAAAGTGGTTCCAAAGGCAAGATGCAACCGCAAATATATATGAAGTTTCTTGTAAGATATTAGAGAGAAAATTAGGCTCACTATAAAGTTTTTACTGTTTATTTTTATTAATGTCCTTTTTTTTTTTTTTTTTGTACAAATATATTTTTTTTCCTCTTTTTGCACTTCTTACACTTATTCCTCAACCAGCCATACGGCATTTTAGTCCTAAAAACTGATATTTTTCTAATTTTTTCTCTCTTGACATTTTTCAAATAGTGTCTTCTAAAAAATGACATTTATGAAATTGTCCCGCCATTTCAGTTAAGTTTGCTTAGTACTTTGTCTTGCTCTTCTAATCAGATAATATGATGGAGAAATTGAGTGATCGGGCGAGCGGACTGTTTGGAGGATTGGCTACTTTTATGAGGAAATGCTTGTTTAAGGTTATATCTGTTGGTCCTGTTCCTGATCACATCGCCTTCATCATGGATGGAAACCGGAGGTTTGCCAAGAAGCAGAACAATCCCACAGGAGCTGGCCACAAAGCCGGGTATTCGTCTCTTATGTCCATGCTTGCTTACTGCTATGAGTTGGGAGTTAAGTACGTAACGGTGTATGCCTTCAGCATTGAAAATTTCAAGAGGCAGCCTGAAGAGGTTCAGTTTTTGATGGATCTTATGCTGGAAAAGATTGAGGCGTTACTTGGGAAAGAAAGTATTGTTAGTGAATATGGAATTAGAGTGTATTTTATTGGTAACTTGGAGCTTCTTAGCGAGCCCGTGAGGCTTGCTGCTCAAAGAGCCATGAAAGCTACTGCCACGAACACCAAGGCTGTTCTCCTAGTCTGTGTGGCCTATACTTCTTGTGATGAAATTGTGCACGCCGTTCAAGAGTCCTGCAAACAGAAAAGGAATGAAATTCAAGCAAATGGTGAGATTCATGGAGGAGTTGATGATGATAAAAAAACTAACGGTGTGGTTCTTCGCGATGCAGAACGAGCTGAAGTGAGTGAGAAGAAAGATAAGCTTCCTAGTATAAAGCTAGTAGATATTGAGAAACACTTGTACATGGCAGTGGCACCAGATCCAGACATTGTTATCCGGAGTTCAGGCGAGACCCGCCTCAGCAATTTCCTTCTTTGGCAGACTAGTCACTGTCCATTATACTCCCCTTCGGCTCTGTGGCCGGAGTTAGGACTAAGGCACTTGGTATGGGCAGTTCTCAACTTCCAGCGAAGCTACCAGTATTTGGAGAAGAAAAGAAAAAAGATATAAGTGAACTATAACTCTACATTGTTACAGAAAATAATGACCAAGTCTTTGAAATATTAGCATGATTAATGACTTGACTTGGTTCGAACAAGGGGACCAGATTATTAACTTCTCTTGCAAGTTTAGTTCATGCATGTGAAATTAGTAGTTTGATCAATTTTGTACTCTGATTCCTCTTTCATACAGCTATTCTAGTCGTTTTCTTTGTTTTTCCTACCATTCACACATGTACACATATAGTGTCAAATGTGTGGCCGCTTTGGCTTTTGAAAAGGAAATCCCAACCCAAACTCTTTAAATACGACTCTCTTATGGACTGGAAAAATGGAGAGAGAGACTTTTCTACGTCTTCTATTCAACCTACTCCAACGTTAGATGGTCTGGATCAAAACCCAGTTGTTGTTTTTTTGTATCTGAGGGCAGATATTGATGTGTTGACTCAGTCTTTCTTTTCTAGAAAGCTTGAAATAAATGCTCTTCAACCTCGTACACCACTATATATTATCCTCTTGTCCTCATTCTTTTCTAGATCAACAATGGCTTCTACTCTGCAGAGGTTTGCTCTTCTTGTTCTACTCTTTGTAGTCTTCCCTATAAAGGGTAGCCTGGCCTCTCACCACCACCACCACCACAACCAGCTCAAGTCACTCCACTTCGCGCTATTTCAGCACGAAACAATCAACAAAACCGGCTATATCATCGTTAATGGAGTGCCCGGAGTTGGACCTGGTGTTACTCAGACGACAACCTCTTTCGGGACGTTGTTTGCTTTCCAAGATCCGATGACAGTCGCGCCGAACAGGTCATCTAAACTGGTGGGAATTGCTGAAGGAACTTCCATAACGTCTAGCTTGGATGGACTCCGAAGCATTTCTATTGCTAAGATCACTCTGCGGTTGAAGAAGCTCAGTGGTTCCATTTCCATAGTCGGTGGCACTCATAATGTGAAGCCTTCAGACCACCCTGTCGTTGGCGGCACTGGCGACTTCACCTTCGTGCAAGGCTACGTCACTTCCTCGCCGGTTGATCTCAAGGGCCTCACCGTCGTCTACAAGATTCAGTTTCACCTCTACTGGCCTCCCTATGCAACTCAACCTTCTTTCAAGTAGAGCCTTTCTGTGTTGAATGTTTTGCTAGTTAAGATGTTTTTGTTATGTTTTTTTTATATGAAATAATGGACCCTATATATCAGGCAAGATAAATTTATGTTTTAATAAGCAAGTTTTAGAAATAGACTTTGATTTCAGAAGTGATCAACACAAATTCATCAAAATTTTACTATAATATGAGATTATAAATAACATGCTTGGTAAAACTTCCAAGTTCAAAGGTCACAAGAAACAATTTACACAAAACAGACACTTTACCGTGTGTAATATATAATAGAAAACTTTAATATATCTATAGGGAGTTCAAATATAAATGAATGAAAGAAGACAAGGAGCCAGGCACCGAAGAGCTGATAGAAAAAGATGAACTTTGGTGAGTTTAAGAACGAGGCTTGTGGAGACGCGGCCGGTTGCAGAAAATCCGACCATTGGCCCTAACAAATGCTGCAATGGCCACACTTAAACATGCCCACATGATCGAGAAGAGTATGTGTCGAAAGTCATACCGAACTGCAAAGAGATGAATAAAAGATTAGAGAAACGTTTTCAACTCAAGGTTTGGTGTTATGTTAAACAAAAGAAATATAACGCACCTTGTCGCAGTGACATGGTTGTGAAAAAGAAACCGATCAAAACAAATGATAATGCCAACGGAAATGACTGCAATTAATAAAAAATTGTAAGATAAGAAGATCGAGAAAGGCAAGGAACACGCGTAATTCAAATGTAAATATAGGCTTATACTCACAGCTACAGCCTCAAGGCCTCCTTTTTGAGACGGAGGACTCATATCTCTGCTAACCGAAGCAATGTAATGTCCGTGCTGGAGATCAATGGCATCCTTTGGATATTGATCAAGTATAATCAAAAGTTCAGAAAGATTTCTAGGCACTATATCTGGAATGGAAGAAAAGGTCCAGAAGCCTTTAATGTCAAATAATTGGCACAGAATGACGAAACCAACCTGTTTTGCCCCATCGCGAAAGTTGTTCAAATAATAGCGTGCAAGGGCATTCCATCCGTCATTGAAAATCCCATTGACCGTTCGCTTGCCATATCTGCAATCCAACCAATTTAAGTTGGTTGATCCAACAATCTCAACAAAGAAATTACTTCCAACGTGCCTAGTTTTCAGTTTTTTTTTTCTTGGGGAGCAAATACGAAGCAAAATTACCTGACAAAATCTCCTTTCAAGGCAGGAGTACCGGAATATTGAAGGCTTATATCATCTCCATGGTCAGCCCACACTGAGTAAACATGGTAAGAATGAAAACTAAACAAGTCATCAAGGAAAAAAGAAAGTGCGTAAGAAATTTGGAATGTACTCACAAATTTTAAAGCTATCATCAAAGTTCTGATGCGAACTAATGGTTTCCTCAGCGCCAAAAATTCCCAATCTTCTAAGTTGGCTTTCCAACATTTTTCGACCAATCATGCTCTGCAACCATTAGAGGAAGGGAAATATGGTGTAAACTATCAACACACGTAGATGGAAAGATATCTTCTAATTAATTTTATACCAACCTGCGTGACATTTGTACGGTCTAAGCAATCAATACAATTGTTCCTAACAACTCCGAGCTGTTCCTTCATTTTCTCACCCTTTTCATTCAACAAGAGGTACCTACCCAATTTTAGAAGAAAAAAGAAATAGCAAAAGAAGAAATTAACTTCTCAAGACTGGTGCTTCTAATAGGCAAAAGTATGGATAGACATTTAGCGCTCATTTGATATGCTGTATTAACTAGTATTGTGATAAACTACATCCAATTTTTATGTACAAAAGTTAGACCTTATGCAATAATGTATATAAGTTCACACAATGTACCAATCTATCAGCACTCATCAGTTATTATTAACTAGTGAGAGAACCATACCCGTTTTTGTCGAGGAAATCTACAATTTGTTCATAAAGGATAGAGAGGCGCTCGAAATGAACATGTCCACAGATGCGATGAAAATCAAAGTGCAAATATCTACAATTTCCAAGAGGTATCACGATGAAACAAGACCTAATAATCCACAAATAAGCTGTTTTAAAGATGAGACGAAGAGAACATTCTACCTTACATCATCACTGGCAATATGTTGCATGGCACTTGCATATTTTTGAGACAAGCGTCCTTCACCCCCATGCTGAAAATAGAGGGAAGTGTCAAACACTTTTGATAGTTTTACGTTCCAAGGTTAAATAAAAATTCATAATTTATCTCATTAAAAAATTACCGAGTTGACAAGATCTACGGCAAACACAGAGCCATATTTTTTTCTTAAATCCAAAAAGTGCCGCTCCACTACTTTGGCCTACATTCAGTGAAGAAGCAGACAAATGAAGGCAAAAGGCAATAGAAGTGAATCAAACTGGCATAGGAGAAATAAGGAACTATGACTCACAGCTTCCTCTTGTCTCACAAGCTCAAATTTAGGCTTGTACGTCAAATCAACAATTTGCTCCCAAAGCAATGGAATTGAACCCCGGATCTGCAAAAGAGCCAATCGCATGAGATGAGACAATTTCATGGCCATAAGAACCAGAAGAATTCATTTACTCAGCACAAGTTATCTAATCAACCAGTTTTGAAGTGGTTTAAGACCATACTGCATAGCATAATTTGATATGTATTTTCAGTACCGTAGTAATTTTACCTGAACAAATGATGATGTAAATCCATTCAATTGCATAATTTGCTCAGTTTCCACGAAATTCGCAACATACCCATCGGAATCAGCTCCTCTTCTCCACATCCGAGTGCCTTCCAAAAAATGTGATTTATTATTGCAACGATAAGAAAGAGTAGTGCTAAATTACTTTTTAATCACAAAAGATATAAAATGTTTCAGTTTTTGTAAAACCTAAATGCGGGTATGCAGGTTGTTTCGTATAGCAATTGGTATTCCCATTCTTCACTGAATTTTATACTTATCATATCAGATTAAGTATATTTTGTAATAGAAACACACACATCATTGTATAATAAGTATATATGGTAAAATGCAAAAACAAACACACATCTATAGATATTTATAAACTTAATAGGTGATAGATGAAAGACGAACAATTAAACGGTAACGCAAGCATTAATACCATTTCTCCTAGTGCATCTCCTAGCAATCAAAGTAACATCAATAATATATTTCTCGATTGCTACTTGAAAGTGTTGAAAAGCTCTGATAAAAAATTAAGGAGAACCTTCCAAAAAAGTGAAAAATCCAATATAATCCATGCTAGTAAAATGAAACAAAAGACAGGAAGTTGATGAAAACAAGTTGCAAGAACAACATAAGGATACTCCCTTGGATAATAAGAAGCAAGTATGGATCAAGCTGCAAAGATGGAACCACAAAAATGTGTTTTGTTAGTAACTACATACATAAAATAGTAAAGAAAACCAAGCAGTTGGTGTAACAATTTGGCAACAATCAACCTTGTTGTCTATAAGCGCTTCTAACATATAATTGTTCCAGAGAAATCTAGGTTCTGCCTGTGGAAAACATAGGAAACATAAGTGGAACTTTCTAGTTATTGGAAACATAATTTACATGGAAACCTAACAAAGTGTGAACCCCATGAGCGCAGAGATTAAAACCATCACCGATGTATTGAACAAAAGAAATTACTAAACAGTCATGGCTTACCTATCTCCAGATAGGGAGCAATTTAGATTCATCACCTAAATCGTGCAATTTCAGTAGACTGCAATGGGAGGAGACACGACGTTAAAAGATTTCACCTTTGAAGAAGTTTAACCCAAAAAAAAGATAGTAATGCCATTAACATGGAAAATAGTTCACCTCAGGGTTAAATTGGTGTCATATGAGAAAAACAAACCAGTAGTCTTTTCCACGATATTTAGTAGCCTTGCAAACTCAGCCTCCATCTTTTTCTGCCAGAGATGGAAAATCGTTATAAAATCAATAGCTCTCAACCAAAAATAAAAATAAAAATGAGTAAAGTAAAAGCAGATTTACATGTTCTGCATTTGAATTCTTCACAGAATGGTCACAAGGAAAAACTTTCATAGCTAAAATTTTATAGATTGGATGCCCCAAGTAAGATCCAACAGATTCACGGTCTGTTATGACTATTAAGTATAACCCTGAAAGCACAAAACACATCAAAATTCAGTTTCCCAACAAAAAAAAAAGTTAAAAATTACCTCGAGATGAAAGACTATATCTACAAGAAAAATGGAGCTAGATATAATATTAATGGAGTAAAATGAGAGGTGGTTAGGTACAAACTATAAATATGGAGCTTTTAGTTTAATGGATTCCATCCTGAGATCCATCTCAATCTGGAAATAAAGCTACAATAAAGAACCAAAACCACCCAGGAAATGTGATCTAAAAATTATCGGCTAAGAACATGGAAATAATATAGTGTATCAATATGTTTGTATCAACAATAGTGGTTAGAAAAACCAATCCATTACCTCAACCACTGAATTCTTTTCCATCTCTAACAAGGTTCCCAGCAGCTTGAAGACAGATACGCATTGTTTATGTCTCATTCAAGAACTAAATTGAAGAATGCACTAATCCAAGAACACGGTGAATAGACAAGAAAAAAGCCAAGGAATAAAGTCCATCACCTCTGAAAATATGCTTAAACTGCCACTCATAACCATGAAGATCCTTGGCAACCAATTCCTGAGTCGGGGTTGCTTGGGTCATGTCCTGATGAAGATTTAATCATAGAAATCAACAAAAGAGGAAATAAGGAAACCAAGATAAAAATTTGAGAAACAAAGACTACAGGAAGAAACTTTACCAGTTGAGGAAGGCATTCGGTGGCATGTTTCCGCAAAACAGAGAAGCCACCATGAGTACTCGTATCTGAAGCAGTTAGAACCTTGCAGAAACTGTGAACCGCAGGTCTTGGGTGTTCAGCATCATAAGGATCAGGACTTTTAGGCTCAGCTTGCTGAGTTTTTTCACACAAGTAAAACCAATTAATTTGATGGGCAAAAGTAAACACTGTAGTAGGAAAAATTGCAAGGCTTTGAAATCAAATTGAAAAATTGGATCTTACATCTGTCTCTGGCATTAAAGTAATTTGTGCATAAACCTCATCTGTCTCTTGTTCTGCCTATAAGTACCAAAAGTCAAGTAAATCCATTTGGACAATTTCACAAAAAATATATATATATATATAATCAATATTAAGTCCAGAAAATAGAAATGAGAGTCTAGCTTCAAAAAAAGCTAAGTTCCAAAAATCTTGCTGCCTGATCTGAGTTATTATCCTCCAATAACCCAAATTTAAGAACAAATAGGATCGTGTTGCTATGTTCTGTAACAAGTTCTTAGAAACTATAAATATAAAGGAGACTAAGATCAGAAGGAGAAATACCAGTAGCTGAACATTCATAATACGACAGAGAATTTTCGAGGGAAGATTAAACATAGGAATACTCTGATGCAGCTCCTGATTTGTTGATGCCTCCAACTACATATATCCCAATAATAGCAAAAACTAAATTCTCAATTAAAACCCAAATAAACAACCAAAAAAGGAAGGGGGAAAAAAGTTTTCTTGTTCTAAATACTTTCCAAATTCCAACAACAAACTTTTTCCCAGGAAACAAACACACCCGATCTGTAAAACAGAAGGAAAATAAAAGCACTTACTTGCTCCATATGTCCCTGCGGAAAATAGTAGACCCTTTCGTTGGGGCGAGGAACATCGACGAGTGGACCTGCACAACCCTTCCATAGCTCCGGATACAGCGAATCCCCTACAAAAACCCATCAAAATTATCTCATTTTCCAAGAAAATCAAGCAACACCCATGAATATAAGAACCAAAAAACAAAACCCCAAACGCCCATTTCACCTTCAACCGCAACATTAGCCTGTGAAAACGTCCCTCCTCGATTCGCCATCATCGAACACCTCTCTCAAGTCAAAAAACAAGATCAACAATCCCCAGAATAGACCTCTCTTTTCTGTCAACCTCTCTAAATCCCAGAAATTCTTATCTCAATATATACACACATAACACCTTAAACCCAGTAATAAAACACCATTAATATCGAATTATGAATCACAAAGCTCTCAAATTTTCGATTCACCCACCTTGTAACGATCAAAGATCGAATTTTTGTAACGCTAAAACAATATTCTTCCTCTCTGCAAAACGTTACAAAACCACCTTCAAAGCTTGCCAAAACCACACCTCTCTCTCTCTCTATGTCTTTGGAATCCAGAGAAAACGCCGTTACAAAGAATCCCCAAAACCGCTTTGCGCGCGTCCTATTATACGCGACTTTGTTGCTTCAGCTCTGACCCCCTCTCTCTCCTCACTTTCTGTCTCCTCTCTCTCTAGCTCGCTGTCCAATTGTACGAACTTGAGCTAACCATAGTTCGGATTTAACCGGAGGGGGAGGTTAACGTGACGGCGCGCGAGTAACGCCTTTAATGTTTAACGGCGGGAGGAAAAACAATGATTCACCTGAAACAAACGGCGCAACGTTTTGCGTGCCGCGTAGGTTAACGGCGTACGTTAGTTACAAAGACGTTACCGTTAGTTGCCGTCCCTTTCGTTGTCTGCTTCGAAGCAGGCAACAGGGTTGGCTCGAGTTAACCCGGCAGAATTTTGGGAAATGTTATAATTATTTTTATTTTTTTTATTTTTTTATTATGACTATTTGACCTGAATAAACAGTGATAATTACGAGAGAATGCCACTTGAATGGGAATGGGGTCCACGTGAACACGTGGGAATCGTCCGGTCTTTGATCGTTTTAACCTTTTGTTTGTCAGACAATGTGGTGGGAGGCGTTCGGTGGTCCTTGTTCTTACAAGTCAGCATTGGTCCACGTGGATCTTCCACGTTGTTTGTTTTATGGGTCCCGCACCACGTGGTTTTTACCCTTCTTATATCGTTTTAACACCAACCATGTCGTTTTACTAAGTATAAAATTTTAATTTTTTTTTTCTTAGGGAAGACGTATAAAATTTTATTAAGTATGGTAAATATTAGTTATATTATGAATTTTATTTTTGTGATTGATAAGTGTTGGTTCTGGTTATTATTATGCGGCGAAAATACGTCTAGGTAAATAACAAAAAATTTCACAATTATTAAGGCTCTATTGCAATATTGATTTAAGAAATAAAACAAAAAAAATTAGAACATATCAAAGAAGTTGATGAAGAAAATAATTTTTCAGAAACTACAATGTCTCCCCTTTGATGAACAATAGGAATAGACCTCTTATTCTTTTTCCTATGTTTTTTTATGAGAAAACTTTGATAGAAAAATGACACATTTTATATTCTCTAGGATATGTATTTATATAATACCCAATTTATTTTAATTAAAAATTAATATTCATTTATTTATAAATTTTAAGTCAAAAATATAATTAACAATTAATTATATGAATGTAACTCCTATGATGGTAATAAATGTAATTAAAAAAATTAACATAAAATTAGATTTTTTTTTTTTAAATACAAACCCTAATTTATTAAGGAAAACAAACTTCCTATTTATCTATAAGAGTATTATTAACTATTTAATAGTTTTATTTTGATTTTATTTAAATAAATAAATATCTTTTAAATAATTTTTTTTTAACAAGAAATATCTTTTAAATATTTAAACCAAGAGATCACATTATCTAATTTATTTATTTAATTCTAAATTAAAATATTTAATTATGACAATACTTTTTATAATATGTGACGTATAAAAAATAATATTTTAAACCATCACATAAATAATTAATTCTTAATTAATTATCAAAATTATGTATGTTAAACCTATGGACTTATAATTTCAAAGTCTAATAATTTGGATAATTAAAAACTCTTAATTAATTAATCTAAATTATTAATTCTAGATTTACTCTACTAAATAAACTAGAATTGAAGTCTCGAATTTATAAGATAAATTATCCAAATAAAATATTTAAATAACTCATTGATATAATTATTACATATAGAGTAACGTTCCATTTATAGTTGATAATTAGAACTAGGTTCAAAATCCGTCAACCTTTCTAATTAGTAATTATATCTTTTTCTTTCAATACTTATGATTATCTAATAAACAATTAATTCATAACATATTATAAATTGAGCGCTTAATTGTTCAAAACCTGAATCAGTAAACAAGGAAACTATTTTATAAATCCATATTGGAAGTAATAGATTTCATACCTATAATTAATATTCCCAGCTATCTTTTACGTTGTTTGTCAAAGATACAAGATTTATGATCTGACATAAATATCTTACTGAGTAAATCAAGAGACACAATATAATAAGTAGAAGTCTATTAATTACTCAAGATTAAGATAATTCTATATATGATCATTTAAACGATGAATTTAATTATCTTTGTATTACATAGATTAAGAAAATTTAATTCATTTTTGCCATGTCCTATATAATCTTACTATATATAATATACCTCCATCTTAATGTCACTATATTAACAATCAAGATAAAATTATTCTATTTGAAATGGTCATAGATCGTAAATTAATTTTAATTAAATTAAAGATTCCAACTTTAATTATTAATTATGGACAATCAAGATTATTATCTTTAAACTTAATCATCTCGTATAAAATATTATACGCTAAGTATAAGGTGGTACAAATAATCATGAATTTTTTATATTTATTTAACATATTACAAACTTATATGGGGGCAATTAAATAAATGTCACTTTTACTATACCCTATTTGAAATAAATCACAAGAAACTAAAAATTTGAGATATATAATTTTCAGACAAAATTGCCCTCAAAAAAGTTACAAAATAACAAAAACCCCTTCTCCCATCATCTTCTTCCTTTCGAGAAACCAACTGGAAGCTTAGATCTAATCTTCCCTTATGCCCTTCTTCTGGTCCACCACCCTCCCTCTCGCTGGCCACCCACCCTCTTGCCGGCTACCTACCGTTCGCCCCATATCTTTCGAAGGTGGTATGCCAATTTGCTTCTGAAATTGTGTCTAAGCTCAAGCAACTGGCTATTTTTGTTGGCTACTTGTAATTTGATCAGCTTATGCCGGCTTTCCATTTGGAACACCCACTCCAACCGGATCACATATATTTTGTGTTGCCTTCCTCCATGCTACAACGCTTTCTCTTCGCCTCCAATATGGCTTCTCTGGCTGTCAAAGCCAGCACCTCCATGCAGAATTATAACACTAATACTTCTAACTCCAACAATAGTTGCCGCTGCAAGAACAAGAACAACAACAACAAGAAGCTCAAATTTCTCCGCTTTCATCATCGGCTAAGACGTCTAGTAATGATATTAATATTATTCCTCCCGAGTACAACTATGACTATGAAATCATGATAGGAGCCTCCCAGAAAAAGAAATCGGGCGGTTTGGGGATATAGACATCCGGTTCTGTTATAAAATTATAGAGATACACTTCCAAAAGAGCCAAGATGATGGTTCGTTCTTTTACGCTACGATTGACCATTATCTATGAAGGAACCATGCTTTAGTTTCATTACTATCTATTTTTTAAAAAGAAAATCCAATTTTGTTTTGGAAGGCTTTATATTGTATATATGAATGTATGATTCAAATGAATGAATATCGAAATTAATGTTATTGGTTTCTGAAAGAGAAGAAAATTGATTAGCTAGCTATGAGTTTGTATATTATCAATTCCGTAATTAATGGCCTAACGTTAGGAGAATCCAAATTTGTGAGGAGAAGTCTTTGTTACGTGTTAAATATTAATTCAATGAGATTTTCTTTTTTTCTTTTTTCTTTTTTAAAAAAAAGAAAAAGAAAGAAAGATGGGAGATGTGAAACGCGGAGGAGACTCGGTATTCGTGTCCACCATAATGGACATTTCCTTTCCTTTTGTCAAACAACTTAAGATTTTTTTTGTTTCGATTTAGTTGAGTGGTTATTTTTTTGGCTTCAGTTTGGTTGAAAGACAACTAACCTCTAACTAAAAACAAATCAGTAGTTGGTTTTTTACTTTGTTTCAGTTTGGTTGAAAGGCAACCAACCCTGGACCAAAACTGATAAGGCTTCAATATAACAGAAGCTGTTATTTCTGTTATATCAGTTATATTCCCATTTCATTCTTTCCCTATATATAAGCCTTAGATTGTATTCCTAATCAACGGCTGATATGTAATCTTAGTTGCCAGCTTGGCAATCC
>WUAT03000006.1:1094273-1105069 GCA_010015005.3 Ulmus americana
AAGAAAATGAAAGTTTGAGGGGTTTACTGACCATTTTAAGAGTTGAGGGGGCAAAGTGTCAAACAGGTGAAAGTTGAGGGGGCATTGAAGCCAATTAATAATAAATAAATAAAGCCCATTTTTGGCCCATAACATAATATAATTTTGGGCCGGACTAACGAGCCAACCCAGATCGAAAAACCAGTCGTGTATCGCTTTCGAGTCGCGAACACGCAATTAAAAAAACACAACGACGGATTTAAACCAATATTGAACAACAAACCGGACGGACAATTACTAAAAAAAAAATTTAAATAACAAAACGTGAATTTTTTTTCCGAAAAGCCTTCATTCAGATCCATTTAACTGCCATTTTGATCCCGCGAAGTAGACTTTCGCCGGACATACTGATCGGAATCTCTAAGCGCCGACTTATTTTCCGCCGGAGAGATCCAGATTCCGGAAATGGAGACTCCTCAAGGTGGATCCGATAGAGACAAGTACAGCTCCTCGGCTTCTCCTGTCTCGGTCGTCTCCAATTACTGGAGAGGTATGAGTGTGTAATCTTGTTTCTTTTGTGTTAAATTCCGTTTTCTGGAGAAATTTAGTGGTTTAAGGTTTGATTGTTTGTAGAAACTTTGAATTATTCGGATTTGGAGCTTCTGATTGTACAGCTAAATAATTTGTTCAAGCTTAGTATATTTTGTTTCGATACTAATCGATTAACACAGAAGTTCAGATAGTGTAAGCGAATTTATCCAGAAAATGTAAATTTTGCTCAGTGATGGTTAAGCTCATCAGTTTGAATGATTTCCATTAGCTTAGTTAACTTTGATTGTAATTTTCAAAAATAATGTTTTTGGAGTGTTCTTTGTTTTTCCTTATTCTTAAGGTTTCATTTTATTCATGTTAAAAGTACAAGAGTTGTTGTATTTTTCTGGTTTTGTCAGCTGAACTGATATGATTTGGCTGTGCTAAGTGGTCTTTTACTGTACTATGAGTCTATGACCACTATTTCTTGAAAAAGGAAATTGATAAATTTCTTACCAGAGGCTAGATCAATAATGTTGATTAATTGCTATATATGATGCTGTACTGATGAATCGTAATTAAATTGCATCTTGGTTAATGATATCGTTGTTGATTTGCGTCTCAATTAATCTCGTGGAATTGGAGGTTTTTATATGTTGAAGATGATTTATCATTCTTAAAGGAATTCCAAATGAGATATTGAATAATATTACAATAGAAGGAACGTTAACATTTGAAATGAAGATTTTATTCATAGGAGCCAACCAGTTTGTTATTTCAATTCTCTGATTAGATGAGATCCCATGGAAGATTTTTTTATTTTTTTATTTTTTTATTTTTAAAGGTGTACTGATTCAAGGGAAAAAAATTTATTTGCAATCACATGGTTAAAAGCCACGCTCTCCACCGGCTGAGTTTTTTTTTTTGTATTTTTATCTTTTATTTATTCCTTTTTTTAGTTTGTTCTTCCTCGTTTCCATCTTTGTTACAACTTTCATTTAATCATGTAATGACATGGCGTGTAAGTTGTTAGCAATGATCTATCATTCACATTACATGTAACATCAGGGGTAACCTTTTTTGTAAAATTTCACTTTTCTTCTTTTTCTTTCTCCCAGATTTTGAGTTGGAGAAGGAAAAAAATGTGTTGGATGAACAAGGCGTTAAAATTGCGGACAATCAGGAAAACAGCCAGAAAAACAGACGCAAGCTCGCAGAAAGCACTAAAGGTAAATAATTTATTCATTTATCTAACCTCTTAATAAAAGGGAAGATATACAACACAATGAGAAGTTTTTAGAATCTCATTGGCTGCTATTAAGTTGGTAATGGGGTTATGAAGAGATCTAAAATCCATTTCAGCGTACTTTGTTGGTGTGCACATTATGTTCTTTCAACCAAAGGCAATTTTGTACTAACATGCAAAATGTTTTTGTACAGAGTTTAGAAAAGCTCCACCTGAGGACAAGATAAGTTTGTTCAATTCCTTACTGAAGGGTTTCCAAGAAGAAGTTGACAACCTTACCAAGAGAGCAAAGTTTGCAGAGAATGCTTTTCTCAACATCTATCAAAAAATTTACGAGGCTCCAGATCCATATCCAGCTCTTTCTTCAATTGCGGTAGTTACTATTACAATTCATTTCCTGCTTAATGATAACTATTTCCTGTCAAGCTTGTAGGTTGATAGTTTTTTGTTGTTAATGATCTTTTAGTCATGAAGGTAACTGTACTGTTTTATAGATATGAAACATTTGAATAATTGTCTGTACAGTAGTTGAAATGAGAACCTCTTAAATAAACATACCATTTCTGTAGAATGTATATTCACAAATACCGAAACACATGTGCCTACCATTTGCATGCTGCTTGCAGGCTCTGGTTTTTATGTCTGAGATTTGTATGTTAGGCTAAGTTTTGTCTGTATACAGGAGCAAGATCTGAAATTGTCCGAGCTAGAACTGGAGAACCGGAAAATGAAAGTTGAGCTTGAAGAATTCAGAGCAGAAGCAGCTCATTTAAAGAATCAGCAAGCAACAATTAGAAGACTTGAAGAGCGCAACCGCCAGTTAGAACAACAGGTTAGTAATGTTTGGTTCTGTACTACAGTTACAGTTATGTTTCATGGTATACGATTCTATTTCCTTTTTCTCTTAGCTATTTCTTCAATGTCTTAGTTATAGGAGATTTACAAGCACGCTATTCAATATTGATTTCTCCCCTTGATACACAAACTTTCACATGTGTATTTAGATGGAAGAAAGAGTGAAAGAAATAGTGGAGATTAAGCAACGGAGTTTGGCAGAGGATAACCAGAAAACACTGGAGGTCCTAAAAGAAAGGTATTGTTCCGTGTGATGGTATTATGGGTCACAATATTAGGTTCATTTACTCTCATCATGTGTATATTATGGTTACCCCTGGGAATGTTGGAGTAAACCATGTTAAATTTGTGGCTTTTAAATGGTTTCTTGTTGTGCAATCTTATGGCGTTCTGGATGCTATATTTTCCTTAGATATGCTTACCATGATTTATGGTCCCTCTACTTTATGCAGAGAACAATTGTTGCAAGATCAATTACGACAAGCTAAAGACAGTGTTTCCAATATGCAGAAGTTACACGAACTTGCCCAAAGCCAGTTATTTGAGCTCCGTGCTCAATCAGGTTATATGCTCAATCTTTTCATCTTTAATTGTTGTTGCAGCAAGTGTATTTTTTTTTATTTCAAATTGTGTGCCTCATTTATCTCTGTAGGCAAGATAATTGTTTTGTAGTTGTCTCACATTTTGTTTGATAAGTTCAGATGAAGATAGGGCAGCAAAGCAGTCAGAGGTCAACCTTCTGATGGATGAAGTTGAACGGGCTCAGACACGACTTAATAGCCTTGAGAGGGAGAAGGTGTGTTGTGATTTTAAAGAATCTAACGTGTGTTGCAGTTTTAGTTGTACAGTATTATATTTAGTATTATCAATGGTATATTACCAACGTCTCCCTGTTGCTGCTAGATACTCCTAATAAACTTTTTTCAAGTCATGATCCATTCTTGTGGCGTCTATCTTCTGGCAATATGTTTTCATTCTAAATAACACAAAGGTTTTGCAACCGTAATTGTCTGATAATCTTAGTGAAAAAGGTTACATAAGTGGTATGTGGTCACTGCTCACTGATGCAAATCTTTATCATAATTTTATATTCAACTAAATTATTTGTCTCTTAATATGCTATTATATGCATAAATTCAGATGAGTGTTTTGGCATCCATCCGCATCCCCACAGTTCTACAAGATCACATGTAACTTACAATTAGAAAGCATTGTATTAATAATATCCTTAGTCTAACAGTATTAAAATGGTTGGTGGATTAGGTTTTTTATTTTATTTTTCAAGTAGAGGTTGGTGGATTAGTTTATTAGACTCCCGAAGACACTAGTGCAGTATCAGATATGGGTGTGTTTAGCTATTTCTTATCAATTTGGCACTGATTATATCCAAATCCTATCTGTATAGCATGGATTTCTTTGTGACAACGAACTTAGTCTTGAAAGTCGACTCATAAACTTCTGTTGCGCTTGCATTATCCCTTGTTGAATTACCCCTTACTGTTATTCAATTTATTCTTCTCTAGTTTGTGGCCTTCCTCTTCCACATAATATAGATTGGATTTCTTCTGGTATTATGCTACACTTGCAAGGTGTTCTCATATTTTAATTTTACTCATTCAAAATTATCCATCTTTGTTTATCAATTAATGAATGTAGTGTCAAAATTAAAACGGTTATAATTCATACAGCAACATACAACGTATCTTCATATAATAATTTTTTTATTAACCACTGAGTTTCTTTCTGTCAAACCTATAACCTTTGTTGCTCTGATTAATTGTGTAGGTAATAGAGCTTTTTTATTATAGGTCACTATTTGAATCCATTTTGACTCTAAAAAGGTATTCAGCTGTGACCTGACACGTGCTAGTAATGGTTATCACTGTATCACATCATTCTATTTTGAATTAGTCAATAACAATTTTATGACGCATTTAGTAATCGTAATCTTATTCTTTTGTTTACCCTCTGCTTTCTCTTGGCTCTCTCAAATTTCATCGTCCCACTTTTACCAATATTAATAAGACCAAAATACATTTCTTCTCCTTAGAGTAAGCCTGTGAAGGACGGTTATTCTTCTTTCTCACTTTTACTTCCTGAAGTACTCAGCTTCTTTGTATTTGACTTTACTGAAAACAATTGCAGGGAATTCTACGCACCCAGTTACAGTCAGCAAATGACGACACTGATAAGAAAAGGTGAGGTACCACCATACCACTATCTGCAGATAAGTCCATGGCGACTATGGTCTCATTTTTTTATTTTTTTTATAGTGATTCTAGTCAAGAGTCTTGTTGATTATATCAAAATTGGATTTCAACATTCAGATTTGAATCTTCTGGAAATCTGATATTGATGAGTAGAAATGTTGTGTAGCTAGTAAGTTCTATATGTGTTCATAGCTATAACATCTATATCTAAATTTTAAGAGATCAACATATCAGTCACCTTGTTGTGAAACTTTTATTCCACACCTTTCATGCTTGAAATTGCTATCCGGGAAGATAATTTTGAAAATTTTGTTACGGAATCATTCCTACTGTTACTATTCACCATCAAGCTATTGAGCTGTCGTATTTCTATAACTTAGCATCTTTTAGAATGACCTTGATGCCTGTTATGATTAATTTGTAAATTGTCAAGGCAGGAATTGTCTCCGTTAAATTTGCTTCTTGATATTTTGTAATTTTATTAACTACTGGTCTGAATTGGGGTTCACTCAAGTTTCTACTTTAAATAATGGTCTGGTTTAAGAATTTCCATCCTGTGAATATCTATACTTTGCAGTTCCTTCAGTATTTTTCTTTCTTCTCATAATCAATCTGTTACCCTATGATGTTTATATAATGTTTGATGTCTGTAGTTCATGGTTTTGACTTACAGTTGATTCTCTGGTTACAGTGATAGTATTGATTCAAATACAATCCTTGAGAATTCTTTGGTAGCTAAGGAGAAGATCATTTCAGAACTTAATATGGAGCTTCACAATATCGAAACGACCTTATCAAATGAGCGGGAAGAACACTTGAATGAGATCAAGAAGTTGAATGCCCTGCTCCACGACCGGGTACATTTATTTGGTTTGTTTATTCATTTTCTTGTCAAGTTCTGTTGAGTTGCCCACTTGCCAATTGTTCTGAATTTGCTTTCAAGGCTGGGTGCTTTTGGGGCTTCTACATTCATAATGATATCGATTATTGTTTGTGGAACTGTGGAAAGAAAAAAAAAAACTCATGGGAGGGTGTTGGGGGGTAATGTAGCATTTGTTGAAATAAATTTAAGAAGCTGCAGCATTAGAAATTTGTTTCTCAATAGTAACACCTGTATTACATTGAAGAAATCAAAAGAGATTGGTGTTCTCCTATATTTTATGTGGAATACATGGTTAGAGCCTCCATGTCAATGATTCGCAATTGTTTCTTCCCTTGAGCTCTCATTTACTTATCTTTGAACCATTGGTTACAGGAGCATGTTTTTATTGTTTTGTGCAGTCATTCACATGGTTATTCAATTGCATCAACGCCCAGCTTCCACAGATTATTTTTTTTTTCTTTCTATACATATAAAACTTGTCTACTTGATTTCTTTCTATTCTTATATTCATTTTTTTCTTGCCTTTTTAAATCAGGAAATAGCTCTTGAGGAAATGAAGAAAGAGATCCAGGCAAGGCCAACAGAAAAACTGGTTGATGATTTGCGTAAGAAAGTGAAGATTTTGCAGGTATGGTTAATGCTTTATGGAGAATTCAACATTAATATTTCCTTGATCGTCTGAAGGGACTTTAAAATGATAAGCTCATATGTCAATTCGATACAGTAATCATGTGATTTAAGTACAAATACTGCAGTCTGCTTATTTACACTTGCACAGACCAAAATTTGTCTTTCGAAGCAATTATTTAGATTCTTCAACAATACTTGTTATATTTTAAATATTGTGATATATTAATACACATTTTTTCATTTTAGTTGTTGTTACTTGTTTCATGCATCTTTTATCATATTGCTTCTTGATCATGTGACAACTAGCAAGATTATTCTCACTAGTCTTGCTGAATCGGCAATGTTGTCTTGCATCTCTGTCCAGGCTGTAGGTTATAATTCAATTGAGGCGGAAGATTGGGAAGTAGCTACCAGTGGAGAAGAGATGAGCAAAATGGAGTCTCTTCTTCTTGATAAAAACAGGAAAATGGAACACGAACTCACACAGATGAAGGTATAAAGTCAGTTCGATATTTTTTTATCATGGCATAACTTATTTTCTTTCTTCTCTAAATGCATGTAGATGTAGATGCACACATATAGCCGACTAAAAACTATCAAATCTTTTCTAATTTTTTTTTCTTTTTCTCATGGGAATCTAGAGGAGGGTGTTTATTTAATTATATATCTGATTTGTGTCTGTTATATTTCTGTATCAAGAATGGGCTTTGATGATGATGATGTGTCTGTTGTATTTATGACAATTTCTCTTATGCTTCCAGATGAAACTTTCTGATAAAGCATCTTTGCTAGAAACAGCTGAAGGCAAGATAACAGAACTTGCAGCTAAGGTTAACGAACAACAAAAATTAATACAGAAATTGGAGGATGATATTTTGAAGGTTTGGTTCAATACTTTATTTTTTATTTTTTTATGAATTGGCGTTGGTGTGCTACTTTCTTGCCCACTATATTGGAGGTGTTCACCAGACTATGCAACTGGTCACTGGTTATTCTAAGCTTCAGTTGTTTCCATCTCATGCAGGGCTATAATTCCAAAGATCAAAAAAGCAATCTATTTGATGAGTGGGATCTTTCTGAAGGAAGAGGCAGTGAATTATCTGAGGTATGTTTCTTTTTTACCAATCTATTACTGTGTAGTTTAATTTTAATGTTCTCCAAATAAGTAATAAATTGATCTCATGTTATGACCATTCCTCTGGCATAACTTGAATCACTATCAATTACGCAAGGACTATCTATTCCTCTTTTGGAAATTTATAAACTTTTAATCATTGATGAATCCTGCTGGCATCTTTATGTGCCTGAATGGAAAATGTTGTACTTAAATGCAGTCTATGGCAGAGAATAAATTGAGTTTTGATTTTTAACTTGGGATCTTTCGAGTGTTTCATTGATAGCCAATTTGATTCAATCTCCAAGTATTCTTACTACCCTCTTGGAGTTTTTAAGTAAATTGGTGGAAAATAATGGATAGCTTTCAAAGAGATCGTTGCCGTGTTTAGTACTTACCTTTTAGTGATAAATGGTATATGCATGGGCATAAGAACGGAATATGTACTCGTTGAGCCCTTTGGAAATTCAATCATCCCAATGGCAATAGTAGATATTTAGTAATTATACCATCATTATTTTATAGCTGTACTCAAGTTAGAGCTTTGTATTTGTAGCTACCATGATTATACTTTCAATTTTTGTCTTATTCATAAATAAACCCTTTTGGATCAGAGCACGGATCAAAAACATGTTTCCTCTGATCAAGATCAAAGCTCAATGCTTAAGGTGATTTGTAATCAACGAGATCGATTTAGGGCACGGTTGCGGGAAACCGAGGAGGTAGGTCATCTTTGCAATAATTCATCATTTGTTTTGTTCTTTTGCTTTTGTGTAACTGAGACCATTAGAGATCGACCATCATATTATTATATGAAGCTACAGTGAGAGTCTTCGCTTAACTTTTGTAATGCACCAGGAAATAAGACACCTGAAGGAGAGGATAGGAGAGCTAACAGGGGAACTTGAAAAGACAAAAGCTGATAATGTCAAACTTTATGGAAAGATTCGTTATGTTCAGGACTACAATAATGAGAAAGTAGTCTCTAGAGGATCCAAGAAGGTACTTTCATATATTTCCTTTTCATTTAAATCATGCTTTTAACTTTCCTTATGCTCGATTTCTTATCTACTTTTTCCATTTTTTGTATGACCAATGTCAGTACGCAGAGGATCTTGAAAGTGGCTTCAGCTCAGACGTTGAATCAAAGTACAAGAAAATATATGAGGACGACATAAATCCCTTTGCAGCTTTCTCCAAAAAGGTTGGCACTCTTCATTGGAGTTTATTATGTTCTCTAGTATGAACCCTCAATTTACCATATATGGTGCATGAGTTCTGCCATGGTTTTGCATTTATACTGTCTAATTGCAGTTTTCAAAAAAAATAAGGTTTTACTGGATTTGACTTTACCAATATTCTCATTGTTCTTTGACACTAGAATGACTTCATCTTTCTTCAGTTGGTTTTAACTATAAGTCGAGACATATTTGAAGGTCCAAATAATAATGGCATTTTCTTCTCTTTACTCGATGCAGTGTGCGTCTCCTTCCATTTTAAAGATCGTTTATTAACCTTAGTTTCTTTACTTCTTTTCAGGAAAGGGATCAAAGGTACAAGGAATTGGGTTTCAGGGATAGAATCACCCTTAGCAGCGGACGTTTTCTTCTTGGCAACAAGTAAGTTATATAGTTTTCTAATTCCATTTATTGCATGGTGGAATGTTCTGCTTTTATTCTATATGATTTAAGAATTGCAAAACTCTTACAGCACTTCTTCAATCATGGTCCCTGTATCTCTTTTCTTTCATTTTTTCCTCCTTTTTTCTCACCCAAATCATTCTTCACTGTGATGACCTTAACGGTGCGTTTTATTTACTCGTAATCACATGTTTTCAATGCTCATTCTCAAATCATCAATCTAATTAATCTAATCTATTAATAAACAATGATCCTTGCAGGTATGCTCGGACTTTCGCATTTTTCTACACCATCGGTTTGCATGTCTTAGTTTTCACCTGCCTCTACAGAATGTCTGCTCTGAGCTATCTAAGGTTTCCATCCATCCATCTCTTTTCTTTATATTTACTTTGTGGTTGCTTTTTTTCTTCATCTCTTTTGACACAATTTTCTGTTTTTCCTGCAGGAATGGTGCTGAGGAAGTTATTGATACAACAACCGTGAACCTCCCTCGTGGTCTCTAGAGTTTAACGAAGTACAAATTTCTTTATACAACGTTGTGTATATACACAAAAAATATATTTTCATCTGTTCTTTTCAGATTCTACTTTGGAATCAATATAAGAGATGAGATCCCTCTACCTAAAACCAGTTGTATTGAATCTATAATGGCATATGGCAAGGCATTGGAAAGTTGCCTGGTCAAAATCTTTTGGTTTCTTCTTATTTTGTGACCAAATGTTTGCTGTTATATGCTTTAAATAAGAAAACTACATTTTAGTGTATGAACCATTATTCGATGAAGAGGTGGTATCACCAATTATTAAATCCAAGGGTGTAGATTTTATTTTATTTTTTTTGGAAAAGATCTTTAAACAATCTCCTAGTGCAGTTTTTATTGTATTACTAAGTTCGTTTAGGTATTTCATATTTTGAGTTGTTTGAAAAAAAAAAAAAAAAAAATTTATGTTAAAGTTTGCTTATGATGACATAACTGACTATAATGTCAAAAAAAAAAACCTATTAAATCAAAAGTTCATACTATTGAGATTGACATTAGTTTAAAATTTTTACATTTCATTATTATTATTAATTTTATCTATAACATTATCTAAAATTCAGGGGTTGTTTGGTTACTGATATTGTAAAAATTTGGGGTTGTTTGGTTCGTGATTTGCAAAAAAATCTATCTTTTTGTAATAATAATTTCACAAGGGTGGGTTTCACTCATTATTTTTTTAATAAAATATTATTTTTCTTCACTATTTTTTTAATAAAATATTATTTCTTTATATTCTATTATTATTAAATTACATGGATCGCATCACTTTTTACAAAAATTCTGTTTAGAATACTTTCAACCAAATAAAAATCCTAATTAAAATGTCTTGTTTAGAGTGCTCTGTTTAAAATACTGTAGAATCGCAAACCAAACAGCCACAATTAAAAATATATATTTTGAAGAGATTTCTAGATATATTTTAACTAAGGGATAAATTGTCTATTTATTCAAAATTCGAAGAATTTAATGACTATTTATTTATGGGATAATTACATTTTGGTACCCTGCATTTAACCAAAAATACATAAAGGACCTTTGGTTTTCAAAAATATAAAAATGGTTCCCTACATTTAACATATATTTCGTTTTGGTACCCTGAAGTGCTCTGATGGCACGTAAAAAGACTTTTCTACCCTTATTTTTTTTAAGTTTAATAAACTTTGTTAA
>WUAT03000006.1:1114048-1128573 GCA_010015005.3 Ulmus americana
GTTGTCGGTTTGATTTGGAGAAATTCGAGTGTTGGTTGATCCCTTCTTTGGTGCCATATTTCTTAATGATCATGTTGATAATATCAAAGTAAAGTATCATGAAGTGGTTCCTCAAAATCAAATGCTTCAAAAAGAACAGAGATTTTTTATCAAAAATCAAAACTAAAGATCTTGACAAATAGAATCTATAAAGAAGATTAAGAAGATTTGATTATCGAAATTCTATCCAATCGAATGTTGTTGTTGGCTTCTTGTATCGTTTCCCATAGACAGCACCAATTGGATGCTCAGAAAAATATTAGAACAAACAATAAATCTCTCCTTCAATCTTATTTCTGAACTCAAAGTGTTAACAAAAAGGAATCAAAGAAATCTCTCAAAGTAAGTCTAAGATTTCCTTGATTATCTCAAAGGGAAGTTAAACGAGAATAATCTTCTAACTCAACTCTCTCAATTGTAAAAATAAAAAAAGTCCCCTTCAATATTACAAGGATTTGATATTTATAGACAAACTAAAACTAAACTTAACCCTCTGGAAAGAATACTTCATAAATCTATCCTTCGCTTAACATTCCTCCAAATAAGCTATTCTTAGTGCCTCATACTTATCCTTCAGTGCCTCATACTCATCCTTCAGCGCCTTGTCTCTATCCTTCGGTGCCTCATACATCCTTCAGTGCTTCGTATCTTTTAACCATTAAGATGCTTCCACATGGGGTAGTTCACAATTTCCCCACCCAGCTATATGTACCAGTAATATGTTTGAAACCTATATAGATCCTTCTTTTAGAACTAATATTTCTATATAACTTATAATCATGTAAAATTTTAAAAAATCAAATTTTAATGCAAGATACTATTTATTTTCAAGTAAACTAGGATACTTTTATTTGATTTATTAATTTTTTTTCTTCATGTTCTATAATTAAAAAATTTCATATACTTAAATGATAAAAATAAAGATGTATAATTTATTATTTTTGAATTTCTTAAGGTTTCATTAAGAATTACTAATATATTTTAAGTAAAATTTCTGTTATTTTAAGTTAATATCCATTGATATCAATAGGGATATTTCCACAAAACAATAGTTGTTATGGAGATTTTTCTCATGGATGAGGTGGCATCCACGTCATCTCAAAATGATTGACACATAGGCCAGATCAAGATTGAGCTGGTAGCTTTGTTTGCCTGGCTGGCATCTCAAAGCTTTGATAGCGATGGCCACCGACCAAGCGCCACAGCTGTCTATCCTCAAGCTGGACTAGAGTGATTCTCAATTCCACTTTCCAAACTTAGTGAAAAATTGATGTTCGACACATCTCAAAATAATTCATGAATAACATGGTGAAGGTGGGGTCATTCGTGTCTAATTAAATCACTCAAAAATAATGACACAAAGTCCATCACAAAATATTGTTCACGAATTTAGCCTGGAAGAAAATTTGCACACGGGCATAAGCCGTGGCCGAGATGCTCGCCCAGATGCCAAGGTGCTCATGGAACCCTAGCTTGGGTTGCCTGCTAAGCTGCCAAGGCACTAGCTACTGAGTAGATGTGGGCATGGTGAGCTATGTACGGTGGCTTGCTTATGTGGATGGGCTGCACGCAAAGTGCTAGACGGATACGTGGGAAGACCTGCTAGGCTACAAGCTATTGAGGTGAATCTCCCCCATGCTAGGCCACATGTGTGCAGTTGAGCTAGCGAGGCCATGTCAAGCTGCGCAGTAGAGGCAAGCAAGGTGTTCATCTATGCTGATCTACCAAGCTACCCCACCCATGCAAGCTGTTGGGCTCCCATCTAGACTTGATGTTGAGCTACGGACAATGCCTACTGAGCTAAAGGTTTTGCCTGTTGCTGAGCTGAGGACCATGGTACACTGGCCTGTTGAGCTATTTAGCTTGGCTAGCAAATAGATTATTCAATAGCCACAAATCTTTTCAACCTTGTTCATTAGATTATTCAATAGATTTGTGAAGAGCAAGATGTTTTCTGAATAAAGCCTCTAGTAATGCTAGAGTGGATCTCATAGGGGTACTCTTCCCCTTTCCTTTATATTTGATACATGTTATGTGACATATAATCATTGTTTTTAGTTTCAATTCCTATCTAGTAAAACAATTTATTTTTCATGTTAGAAGTGTTTAATAATTTGTTGAGATTATTATATGTTAGAGATAGAAGATGAATCTATGTGAGAGATAGCTAGATTGATTGATTGTGTTCATAACAAATATAAGTTCAGTCATGCTTTTCTTATGTCGTTCAATGTGAATATAATTGATTCAATATATCAATTTTATAGGATTGTTAAATGCTGCAATAACATTTGAGGATTTATTGTCGTCGTTTGATATCTTATAAGACATGTTGAATTGTGTATTTAATCTAAGGAATTGAATTAAATCAATAAGTGAATCAATACTAGGATTAGGAGTATGAACCTTGAGTGAAACTTGATGCTTTGTGTTCAATCTTATTGTTTAAACCTTAAATTTAACATTGTCTATTCTTATTCAAACTTTTCTTTTGTTTAAGATTTTACTTTCTCTTTGTGTTTTAGTTTTGATCAACTTTGTAGGCTTTCCTCATCGGATCGATACCTCTTCTATACCATAATTACCGTATGAAAGGTTGAGCATAATTAGAAGCTTCTCTTGAATTACTTGTCATGCTTTAGATTTTCTCTTGCAGAAACCTAAAGTAAAGCCACCGTGCTTCACACTTGTCACTTGGTAGGACTCGGTCACAAAGGTAGGTGAAAATGAGATCCATCCAACAGGATCAGCCATAAGGGGTGCCTAGCTAGTAGTTCATGTTAAGCTAGGACGAGCATGCTTGACCAAGAGCATCCTATTCTCGAGCCATTTTCCGTGGAAAGAATGTCTTCACAGAACATTGGGAATTTTGAGGAGTGAGTTGCTTGGTCAGTTTAAACTCTTGGGGTGAATTTCTTCTTTTCTAATAAAGGCCGTGTTAGGGTATGTGCTATGTAAAACAATGATTTATCCTAATTTGTAAAGACATTCAATTATTTAATGAAAAAAAATTGCATTTATTTAATTATATGTATGATTGCATATTTCCCTTTCTCTTTATACATATTATTGTCAACGTATTATAATGCTCCAATACTTATCACTACTAGAATAATGGCCTTCAATCGCGGGTGAAAAAAGCGATCATAGTATATTGCAGCGTTTTTTTAAACGTTGTGTCAGCCCCCGCGATTAAATGTCTTCGTCCTTTGATCGCGTTTTTAAATCGCAATGACATATTGCGATTAAAAAAATTATTATCGCGTTTATTAAGTCTTATATTAACTCTTCCATGACTTGTTTACCACGATATTTTTTAATATACTAATAGCAGAAAAACCATTGTGATCACATTTTAAAAGTGAGATCGTACTATAGTTACGACGTCGTAAAATTATGATTACTAGTAAAATATCACAGCTATACACGAAAAAAAAATGTGATAAATATTTCTAAAACGTGGTTCACCAAAGTTTAGATCACATTTTACAATAATGATTTTATATTGTTGACGACTTTTTTTGATAAGTCGTGTTTTTTAATTTTATCACATTTCTCAATAAAAATTTTATACTATTGAAGAGTTTTTTTTGTAGTCATATTTTTTAATTTTATTGCATTTTTTAAATATTTTAGTATTGCAATTCAAATTAATCATATTTATAAATTAATTTGTGACACATAAAAGCAATTCTTTAAAAAAGCTCATAAAATAAAATAAAAACAAAGTATACAATTACAATGCATTTCTCAAATCCATATTCAAACAAAGTAACAATCTCAAATTGTACATAAACCAAATCAAAATAAGGTGAACTCATCCAAAGTCAAAATCTGAGGAGGTATATTAAGAGACACAAATGCCATCTCCATACTTTGAATTAACCGTTTCAAGCAACAATTAGATAGCACATGTGTTTGTTTCACTAGAAAAGTGCCATGTACGAATCTCAAAGAAAATTACATGCAGAGCCAAACTATAATCTAAATATGTCCAAGAGAGCTAAAAAAAAAAAAAAACAATAAATGCCGAACAGAGCAATTTCAAGGCATTAAAAAACTTTCCAAGAGTAAAACCAACCGAATCCATCATAAGTTGAGGTCCCACGGCCCAACTCATCAATAATTATCAACGATTTCTCTGTAGCACCTTTCAAAATAGATGCAGTCTCAAGCATCTCTTGCATAAAGGTAGAAATTCCACGTAGCTAACAAGAAAGGAAAACATTTTAACATTGTTGACAGGTATATGCATTTTCATTTTCAGAAAGCAATATAAAAAAAAAAACTATATAACATCAAACATTCAGGAATTATAAAACAGTCAATTTACTTGAAATTTTCAGGAGTGACTATTGTCGGGTGGAGTTAGTGACATTTATAGGAAAATTGCAGGGAGTAATCAGTATTTGTCCCAAATAAATGCCAGTTGACAACTTTCAGGATTAATAAACTGAATTTAACCTTGAAGATGCTCGGTTCAAGACTTCAAGATAATCGTAGGAAAAAGAAAATTGCAACCTAATCAATCCTTTAGTCAGCAAAAAGAAAAATACACTAGTTGTTTAAGTTTGCTTTTCACTGATAATTACTCTATTGAAAGCATACAAATGTTCAAATTAAGTGTCATCTACTCCTACTTCAGTTAGTGAGGGGATAGACCAGTAAATACTTACAGCCTTCAGTTAATTTGATTTGCCAATGTTACAGGTAAGTCAACTAATTAGGTTTCCGTTTAACAATTTTTTGTAACAAAATTGAGTAAACATGTTAAAGAAACAGTAAAAAAGCCAACCACAATACCAGTGAAAATTAGAAATAAAAAAAGAAAAAAAAAGTTGGCTAAATGAAAATAGTGAGTATTTTGACAAAATTCAAACTTCAAAAGAATATGCATGTAACTCACTTGGCAGTCACCAGAACCAACACGAGCAAAAATGTAATCACGAACAGAAATGCTAGCTTTGTCACAGGGAACAAAAGAACCAACTTGTGCCATCAAAACATTCACGCCAACCTTCAAAATGCAAATTAAAACAGGTTAAACATTGTTTACAGTAGTTACAGATTGCAGGATCCAAGTGAAGATTTAAAGAAACTGATAAGGATCATGGTATCTAGCACATAGTGTGGGTTATTAATATGGTAAAGTTAAATAACTGAATTGAAAGGTCACTTGGCTAATTGATAAAATTGACAAGAAAAAAAAGCTAGTGATATGCAAAAATAATTATCTTATGGTCAAAAGAACAAACATGTACAGTGATATAATCTAAGAGGAGAATAATAAAACAAAGTTACAAAAATCACACCTGCCGAATAAATGTGGATTTTCCACCCATATTAGGCCCTGTGATTATTTGAAACCAACTCTTGCCCCTCACCTGTTATTGAGAAACAGAAGTATAAAGTAACACCATTTGAAAGAAGTTGTAAATATATCCTTGAATTACAAGAATACTCAGTAGTTCACAATTATTCGGGATAAAGTTCACCCAGTCCTGGGCTTCAACACAAGGGTGTCTACTCCCTTGTAATATAATATCTCCATGATCCTGTTACAGCTACAATATTAACATTATTTGAAGAAGACAAATTTCTATATGGGGGGAAAAAGCTCTAAGATTGATAACAGTGAATAAATAGAAAATTATTACCGATGGAGTAATATCTGGTCTAGTGTAGGGAGTAGGGCAACTGGAAGCCAAATCTGCAAAACTAAGTAAGACATCTAATTCACAAAGCATACCAGCCAATGGCCCAAATACCTGCAGGGTAAACTTTCTTCAGTTGGGAGCAAGATTCAGGATTAAGCATAAGAAATTTAAGTGCAACTACCTCAGAGAAAGTCGCTGCAGTTTGAACTACTCGATTAACCAGTTCTTTTTGACAATTCTTGTAGTCCTCAAGTATCTTTTGATATCGGTCCCCCAACTTCTTAAGCTTTGTACTTGTAAATTTCACTCCATCCTTTCGGGTTTCAAGGACAATGAATTGGGTGGTAAGTTTCTTCCTAATTTTAGGCTCTTCCTTCTTCGTTATCCGAAAGACATGTCCAAACTGTGTGCCTTTATCTAGTTTTAAAGCCTTATCCACAGGTAGATCAAGATCATTTGCAGTTAGTTTGTGCAAATTACTTATTTCACGGTCTAGCGACTCCAGCTCCTCTTTCAGTGCTGATAATACAGAATCATAAGAAGGTGATATGATGTACTCCCCATTCTCAAGTTGATCAAGATCAACAGAAGTTTCCACAAGAGCAGTGAACTTATTCAAGTGATCATCATCCATCAATTCTTCAAGAGGATCCAAGTACCTTTCTTTGATTAAGGAGGAAAACTGACCACTATACTGTTCCAGAGCACTTTTAATGTATGGAACTCGTATACTTGACTGCATTCAAATATAATTATTACATTAAAAAAGAGGAAATAACTACGAGATACATAATTGCTAATAACTTTATAAAAAATATAACCTACTCTTTGCTTATAATTTTTTGTTCTGACAAAAGTCTACTTGTGGCACATAATAATACAAACAAAACAAGCAAAAGGCAGACTTAATATTATGATAAAGCAAATGCACAATGGATGTAGCATTTCAATTAAATAAATAAATGAATTCTTTATCAATGAAAGTATTCACGTAAGGCGCAGTTTTCATTCTTCAAAAAGGAAGGGAGAAGTAAATGGTCAGAGATGGGGAGTATAGAAGAATAAATTTCCAATCACAGAAAGACACAAGGATAAGTTGTCTGACCCAGCTCTCAAACAACCTAAAAGGCTAAAATCGAACAATGATAGCTAGTACTACTAGATCTTGCTGATAAATAAAGGAATTATTCTTTAGTTAGATTGAAAATAAATGAAATATACACTACCTGGTAAAGTTTTACAATATGCTGCAAGCCAGCCCTTTTCTTCTCTAGGCTGTTCATCAGTCGCTCAATATCTGAAATCCTTTTGAGATGCTGTCTCAAATCTTGGCGAAGTGCAGGATCCTCTACAAATGCTTCTACTAGATCCAGCCTACAATTTATCTCATTTATATCTAATAAAGGCTGCTTCAACCACATGTGTAGTAGTCGTTTTCCCATGCCAGCTGTACATGTTCTATTCATGAGACCAAACAAACTGAAATTTTTATTTGCATCTGTTTTGCTTTCGAGGACATTAAGTGCCCTCATAGCAGCAGAATCTAACCTCATGTAGCTATCAAGATTGTATCTTTGGATAGTATAATTTCCATAGTTGCTCTCATCTGCCAGTAGTTCCGCATAAGAGAGTAAAGCCCCCAAGGCACTGGGTGCAACATCAAATCCAGAAACTAAATCTCGAACAGGCTCAATAGAACCTTTGACAAGCCTACTTAAATCCTCCACCAAATCCCTTGTCTTAAACTCAGTCTTCTTCTTCTCAGTTACCATTACACCACATCTAGCTAACGAATCATGCAAAGTTTTGATTTCACTTGATTTTCCACTTTCGAGAGGTAAAAGACATTCCTTGCAACCAAGAGCAACCAGAGCTGATTCCACATTAGTGAAGTGGCTATCATCAAGAAATTCAGCTAGCCCCAACACTCTTTTAGTTAGATCAACATAACCTAAACCAATAGTGCAACTGTTTTCATGAAACTTGGGTACTAAAGCAACAACAACTGGAGTATCCTGCATATCATGGTTGGCAAATAAAATATCTTCAAAGCTGCTGATATTACCAGGAGTTCCACTTTTCACCAGCCTCCAATTTGAGCCACTCCCCTCATAGAGCTCCACAGCATGGTCTGTTCGCTCAAGAAGAAGATCACGGACAATTGTTTCAAACATGTTTTTACTGACACTCACACTGGAGAGGCCATCAGAACCACTACCCAATTGTCGCAAGGCTGTGGTAGTATGGTAAAAAGTCTTTGCAATGAAAGTTGCATTTTCACCATGAACAGTAAAGTAGTCCTAAAGAGATTTAATGCAACTATTCAGAAATGAGAATAGGATATACATGCAGCAAGGGATAATATATAAACACAAGAGCGGAAGAGAAATCCCTCAGCAGTAAATCATCCCAGCAAGGCAGTAACCAGGATAGAAATATAAGTCAATTTGGTAATGTTTATAAAATTTAAACTACTTGAATATGAAGGCAATAAACATATCCACATAGTTAACACACATACAAAATTGTGTGTGGTAGAGAGAGACAATAGTTCTGTTGTAACTTGAAACATGTGATTGAAAGGAAAAAAAAAATAACACTAACTTCATGAAGTAAACATACTACTGGATTGTATCTGCATACATACTTTTACGCACACTTGTACTCACATTTGACATAAGTGTACACCATAGATAAAAACATAAACTCCCAAGCAAGAATTTGTTTCTATCAAAGAGTGTACATGTGCTTTCTTTGGCTACTGAGTGCACATGAATGTAATGACATATGAATTATCAAATTAAGCCAGGAAATAATAATAATAGAAAATTTTAAACAACATGACAGTCCTATTAATAATCACAGCATAACCTATATAGAAGAGACAAAGTTTTATGTTACAAATAATTGTCTAGCATGTATCAGTTTTCAATCTTGCACAAAAAAATTGAGCGAATGAGACAACCAAAGGCAACAAGGGGGATGCATTTTATAATGCACACCAAACCGATTCATGCATGTGTGTATAGAGAGAGGGAGCCACAATATGAAATATTAAGTGCTGCAAATTGAACATCAAATTTGGAATCACTTCCAAGAACATAATCAAATTCTTTTCAGAAAAAAAAAAAAGAGTAATTGGCTCCAATGCCCCCTTAACTTTGACCGGTTTGGCACCTTGCCCCTTAAACTCTAAAAACCACCACTAAACCCCTCCAACTTTAGAAAATTAGGCACTTTGCCCCCTCATAGGCCATTTTGAGTTTCTTTTAAGTGTTCCAAATGCAAAATGGACCCCAAAAAAACTCAAAAAAAAAATCGGTGAAGGGGCAAAGTGCCTAATTTTCTAAAGTTGGAGGGGTTTAGTGGTAGTTTTTAGAGTTTAGGGGGCAAGGTGCCAAACCGGTCAAAGTTAAAAGGGCATTGGAGCCAATTAATCAAAAATAAATAAATAAGTAGAACTACTAAATCAAGAAAAAACTCAAAAACATTAACCATGAACAAAAAAGAAAAGACCAGGACCGTATGTATATAAGGCTAATTGGAAAGAAAGTAATTCAGAAAAGCTGTCTTTCATCACCAATTAAAGTTATTTTGAAGCATAAAGAGTGTAATAAATGGAAGACTAAATTACATGAGCAATTAAACCAAAGAAGTGAGCAGTAACAGTTGTCCTCACAGAAAAAGAAAAAGGGAAAAACAAATAGTGAGTTTGAAATATAAACTTACCCGGCGATCAAAGAATCGAATAGCTCTTGGGTCCTACAACAGCAACAGGAAGAATATAAGATCCTCCAACAGTAGTTATAATTATACATACTCTCATATTGTGCATTAATCTTCAAAAAATATTTGAAAGCGACAACAACCAATGAGAGAAAAGACTGCAACTATTTATAATATTTCTTTTTAGTACTACTTCTGATATTAAAAGTAAATATTAATGCTAGCAGTTCTTAATCTCCTGATTCCCAATCAGTCAAAAATATTTTGGTCCAGTCTTTTTTTCCTACATTTCTTAGCAACAAAAGAGAACCTAACTTAGAATTTGAAATCAAATAGAAATTTTCTTCCTAGAATCAAAGTCTTAAGTTTTATCAGCATGACTGATTAAGATTAGCATCTAAATTTCGCCATGTGTAGCTTTTGGTCATAATAGGGGGGAAAAAAATCAAAACTTTTCATCTCTTTCCCTCATTTTTTTTTTCTTCACTTTCTGCATTTCTTCATCATTAAAATTCTTTTAACATATCATCGAAACAAGATAAATAGATGCCCATCAAAACAAAATCCCATTTTCCTTCTCTTTCCATCCATTTTTCAGAGGAACCAAACATCATTTAAAAAAAATAAAAAATAAAAGAGCAAACAAACTAGGATTCCATTTCCAAAAGGTCAGGGGAATTCACCTGGGGTAGTTTCCTGAAGAATGATAGAAATCCTTGAGCTTGCTTGGCATCTAAAACAAAATAATCAGATATAAAATACCAAAATCTATATAAACAACGATTAATCGAAAAAAAATATGGAAATTAAGGAGCAGGACTAGGGTTTTCCCCATTTTACCTAGTTTGAGCTCAGGTAGCTTGCTCTGATCCTCAAAATTCTCATCCATCGCCGATTTGGTACTTAGGGTTTTGTTTCTGACCGAAAGTTTACCGTATGTGATTATATACACACACAACTTTGGCGGGAAAGATAAATGGCGGGGAACTCTAGTGTGTGTACGGAGACTTGGGCGCAAGGATGGAAAATTCAATGTATAGTTCAGCATGGTGGATATTTTGGGGGAAAAAATGATTAAAAACAATGAATATTCACATTTTTTTTTGTGGTGAAAATATTTTATGAAATTTTAGATTTAATTTTAATAAATAATAAATAATAATACTAAATTATAGTAACTAAATAAGTGAAGTGTCCGGTAAAAAAAAATAATAAATAGGTAATGTGAAGACCCGACCTTTCGAGTCCTCAAATCTCTTATTTATTTTTCAAATTAGGTCTCGAAATTTGGAGTAAATTTTTTCTTTCTTTCTTTAAAATACTATCTCCCATTTTAAAATTTTCAAAAACCTTTTTCCTTATATTCAAGGTTTAGTGTCAAATAATTTTTACCGAGTGAAATCACATAGGGAATAGTTTCTTATAAATACTTACTGAGAAGTTAATGTACAAATCTATTCCCTTAAAATTTGAATAATTCAAAGAGACTTACCGTATACCTAATTTCCTAGTGGTGAAGTAATTCGACTAGGTTTCAAAGTATCAAGTTTAACTTACATAAGTTTCTAAATCTTGCCTTTAGCAAAATATGATATTAACTATTAGGCCATAATAAAACAGAATACTTTTAAAATACTGAAATTAAAGGCATACGGTAATTTAAAAGTTTATATGGATTGTCTGCACATACGAAAAACATTTAGCAGTGGGTCCCCTTTCCCAACAATCTCCCATCAATCCAATGCCAATCTCGCACACGTCTATCAATCAAAAGCAGCTAGCTGCTTACCTTCGATATCTACAACATGAACTATGAGCATTCGCCCTGCAAGTACAATATAATAGTCTCACAAAACATTTTATCATGAGTATGTAAAAAAGAGTCTAATTTTTCTTCTTCTTATCTTTAAATTTATTTTTTTGGGCCTCATGTACATACCCCTTGCATGCACTTGTGAGGAGTCGGGGGGAGCAACCTTGTCTAAACAACCTACACAGTCTCTAATGATAACTTCTTATTCTCCTAACTGCAAATACTACCTATCTTTTGTGGAGGTTGGGTATCACAGACACACACACAATTCTTTTCTTAAAAACCTTTCTTTTCACGCTTTTATAAAATAAAGCTCATTTTGTGTTTGCAAATCTTTGAATATAAATTTAAACTTTTGCAAACTAACATTCTATACAAGACAATACTCACTCATCATTCATTCGTACAATCCACATTGTGAAATTCATTCATATTGCACATGACACTTAAATATATCACATATCATTCAAACATTCCTTTTGAAAGTGTTCATGTTATAAGTAAGATTGTACTTACTTGGTTAGCCGGATTTCTTCTTTCACTTGATGTTTCAAAGGTTCCACTAGTGATCTTGTTGAATACACTCTCAACACGAGGGTGTATTCAAGAATTATAAGGACTCACTAACCCTACCCATTTAGGCTAACCTGAGTGATTTCTTAATTCCCAAATTACTCAACGAATTTATTCTTGTAATTTGTTTAGATTTTTAACCCTAGGCCTTAGTCTGTCCTTTTCTCGACTTTCTCAAACTTTATTTTGATTAGTATTGAGTTTTTACATGTTAGGATTTTCTCTAGTTGGGATACCCTACTTCACCTTCGGGTATCATACGGCTCGTGTTAACGTTTTAAATCTACGGTTGTTCTTAAATTTGGGGTTTGTGACCGTTATGATATGTTAACCCACCTTGTGAAACAAATAAGGTTTAATATTTTAGCTTGCAAATTAGTTTTTGTTACAACAAATTTATTCTTGATTTCCCTTCATTAACTCTTGATTATCATTTTTAAGCTATATTGTTACCATATGTTAATTACTTAGATATTACCCTATAGTTGTGTTTGGTACGCAAGATTAGGCTTAGAATTGGGATTATTTATCCATTTTACATGTTTGTTGTGCACCTTAGGATATGATATTAAATCCTCCATTCTTGAAATAAGGCATTAGATGTGGGATTAATAATCCCAAAACTTTGGTGGGTTTTGATAGTTCAATGCGGGGATTATTTTCGGATTCAATTGTAGCCCTTTTTTTATATATATTTTTTAATGTTTGTCTTTATTCTTTAATTGTTATATATATATATATATGTTTGTCTTTTTTTAATTAATCTTTTTTCTTTTCTTTTCTTTTTTCTTTCTAATTGTCATATTTAAAAATAAAAAAAAATTGCATAAATATTCTCATTAGTTTGAGAAAGTTACAATTTGACCTCGACTAAAAATAACAAATTTAGTCACCAATTTTTGAAATTAGTTGCAATTTCAGTCATTTCCGTCAAGTGAGTCTTGCTTATTTTGGTACATGTATGAAAATATATTTATGAAAATTTGTTTTTTTTTTTTGACAAGAGAATTTATTTTTATACGAACACAATTATGAATATCCTTTTATTTTGTTATATCAATTATAAATTAGATATACTGATAAATACATAATACACAAGTAAAACTTAATTGAACGACACAAAAAATAATTGTTTCAAAGTTGTCCTAATTTATTAACATTCTCATACTTTTATTATTCTAAAAGTAAAATTATCCATAGTAAAACTTAAAAAAATATATTCAACTTATATTTATTATTGATTTATAATCAAAGTAATACATTTATTATTTTTTAATTTTTTAAAAATAATAAAATAGTTAAGTCCAATACTGCACCAAACACTAGACTATATTTCCAATGGTTTAATCCAACAGTGCACTAAACACAGCATAACACTCAGCATAATCTACTCCAATTTAATTATTTGTGCTAATCACAGTCCTATCTTGCGTACCAAATGCATCCCTAAGGTACAAGTTTTATTTATTTTTAACCATACTCTCCTAATTTTCTACGGTTATTTTATTTATCTATCAATTATATCTCTACTATCATTTATTATTTGCTACCTAACATCTCAATCTATATTTTTAGTTTTATCACATTCACTTTTTAGAAAATACATTATTTCTATATTTCTTAAGTATTTTCCATTTTACTAAACATTTTTACTAACATTTATCGTTCGCTATATAACAAAATTAATAATATTATTGTTATACCTTTTTCGTCTCCATACCTAAAATAAACTATTTATTTACCCTTAGTTTATTCTCATTTTTATAGTTTATTATTCACCCTAATTATTTTTCAAAATTTTTTTACTCTTTATTATTTTTTTTAAAAAAGAAGGCGCAATACTAATATGGAATACTATTCATCATCACCTTAATTCTTCTTCTTCTTCTTCCTTAATGCTATTTCTCGGGCGGTCTGCAACTTGATGAAGACGAGAGCCAACATCACTGCCCTCCTTCGAAAATGCCGTCGTTCCGCTCTGGTCATTGTGTCAAGGTTCGGGAGCCTCTTGCTGGCGTCGCGCCTCGCGTGGAGCACGACCTTGCTGTAGAGTGTTCGGAAGAGTGGTGGCAGGGAATTGCTTTAATATTAATTGTGACGACCCCAAATTTACCAGAACTTTTATCACAAATCTAGTGAAAATTAGAGTAAATTTTTATTTTTTTTTGAAAATATATTTGCAACGATTTTGTAAATACTTGAGGTATTAAATTTTTTTGGGTATTTATTGGATTTTGCGTCCTGATAAACCTGTTCGTCACTAAATTACAAACTTTAAACCCTTTTTGCGGCATACTACACAGTAAAAAATGTAAAGTTGCTAGCTAGCCAGAGGCTTGCTAGACTTATATTATTACAAAAACCAAATGAATTTTTAGACTTTGTAAACAACTTAAACACATTGCAGAATTATAAATAGCGTAGTAGATTCCCAAACCCACCTCCTTAACCATCTCCTGACCAAACTGTCTGATAATCCAACACTCTTCATCCCTACAACACAAACGTAAATCATGAGCCAAAGCTCAGCAAGTACATAGTGCTATCTCACAAAATTGTGCAGTATACTTATTGTACATGTTAATTTGTGGTATCTCCATCTTTTTGTTTTGATGATTTATACAATTGATTAGGAAAATGTTTCACAATTTTACTCTATGTGAAAATTTCATTTTGAAAGTTATGATTTTACAATTTACTATATCATTTAAAATAAC
>WUAT03000006.1:1171391-1184567 GCA_010015005.3 Ulmus americana
GGTTGGGTTTTTTTCGGCATTTGGAAAATTTTAAGACTTATGTAGTTTTTATTACATTTTTTATTTATTGATGCTCTTATATTTGTTTTTTTTTTTTTTTTTTTTTTTTGAGATTGGACCATTTATTTTTCCATGTTAATTGTGATTTGATAAATTTTCTTAATTTTATTAAATTGTAATTTTAATTTATGAACATATTAAATATTAAAAATTTAAATGTTAATTCTTTTTAATTTTAAAAAAATAATAATAAAAACATTCCAAATAATTTTTTCTTCAAATCACCAACATCCAACTTAAAAATTATCGCCTCTCGAACAAGATCATTGATTTAGACCAAAAAAGAAAAAAAGAAATTCGTAGAGAAATTTTGAGTTTCTATATATATATATATATATATATATATATATATTAGTGTACCATTTTTCATTGTTAAAAATCCTTGGAGAACACAAAAAGTTTGTTGTAAAAATTAAACTTTGCTGTAAAAATAACTCTTGTTTCTGACTTGGTACGATCATGCAAAAATATGTATCAAGGGGGACAAATAATTTTTAGAACAAAAACGTAAATATTAGTGAAAAAAAAAAAAAACCTATGTATTTTATGCTTTAATATATATATATTTTTTCCAGGCAATTCTTAAAAAACTCTGAAGTTCTAAAAGAAGAGTGAGACAAGATCTCTCAAACAAATAACAAAAAAAAAAGTTAATTATAAAATTATTCCTACCCTTAATTTTTTTTATAAAATTGTTCTACTAAAAAAATGTTTGTTTTAAAACAAAGACAAAATAAATTCATCCCAAGCAAGGCTCTTAAATTCAGCCGATAACTCTTTTTTTCTTCACAATTTTGTGTGGATTCCACGGGTTTTAAATGGAAAGGAATATGAAATCCACTTAGGGTAGGTTTCATATTACCTTTCATGGAGGTAATATGATTGCATTGAGTTTCATTTTTCTAGACCTAAATTTGTACCAAACATGAAAAAATAATCAAATACCCTTGCCCCATACCAAACGGCCTCTTTTTATCTTGTTTAGATATTCCTTCTTTTCTTTCTTTAATTTCTTTTTCTTGATTTTCTCTAAACCCAAACCTAACATACAAATGGCCTAACCAGCCAATGAAGAGGGAGTTGAACCTCTTAGACTAAAGCTACCTTCATCGATAAGTATCTTTCACTACAAGAAAGAAAAATAGAAAATTGACTAATGGCAAGTACATAAACACAAACACACATTTGAGTTCTTAAGACACAAAGTGCACCACGTTAGGGTATAAAGGAAATACCATGTCTCACTCTACGGATCTTCAAGATACAAGCTTTCATATTCTTTGGTACATCGGCATAACTATTAAACTATAAATAACCAAACTAGTATACAAATACAATTCAACAATAATACACTATAATACAAATTAACATGATATAAAAAAGGGCATGAACAATAATTACACTATATGACATAGTAAAAGCATGAAAAGCTCACAATGATTACACTATATATAGCAGGATTTACAAACTAACCAAATCCATAAACAAAGGATCTCAAGAAGTACAACTAAGATCAACCAAATAAGAGATAAGATTAAAAACTATATCTATGTATCAACATCCAACCAAAAAAATCTTAAATTAAACAAAAATTCATTAAGATAGATAATCAGAAAGGAACATAATCTAACAACAAAACAGTCTCAATCCCTCACCGAAACAAAACTCACAAAGAGAAATGAAGCGTTCGCAGTATCTACATTCTTGACATCCTAATGCTCAAGAAAAATACCAAAGTAAAAGATAATAAGTTACCATAGCAGAACTTGTGGATGGCTCTTTATCTATTCCTACGCTCATAATCAGCATCATCTGTGGGCAATTCGAAACGACAAACTGGGCAAGAATTCCGAATTCTCAACCATGGATCGATGCAATCACCATGATAACGATGCGAACAAGGAAGCAGCTTTGCTTTCTCCCCAACATTGAGCTCATCCTTACAAACAGCACAAAGTGTATTATTATTCTCTACATCTTCTTTTGTCAAAATTAGTGTAGGAAGATTTTCAACAACAGTTTTCGAAGCAGGAGGCCGACCCATCAAAGTAGTTTCATTCTCTGCGAATTGCCCGAACAACATATCATATTCTGCAGGATAGATATAATCATGTTCACCAAAATAAGGCTCAGAATCATGGTCTAATTCTGGGTTCGCCTCGAAATTATTATTGTTCAACAAAACTTCCCACTCCAAATTCCCAAAACCTCCAACTCTTTCCACAGTCACTTCTTCCTCAAATGCAATTGCAGGCGAAACAGAAACAGAGCCTTCGTTTTCAGCTTCCATGAACATGCTCAAAACCTCCCTCTCATCGACACGACCATCTACTTCTTCCCACTCGAAATCCTCATTTGTTTCTCGATGATCATCTAATTGAAGAGAATCCCAACAAAGAGGAATGTTTGTATCATCATCCTCGTTTAAATTATCTAATCCATAATCATATTCCGAATGCAAATCGATTCCAATAACCCCATTTTCCTCCTCTTCCGAATCCGACACAAACCCAACAAGTCTAGCTCGGTCTGCAAATGGCTCAACCTCTCTAGTCCTAGACGCCGACTCACCAGAATCAGACCTAGAAAACCTTCTTCTAACAAAGAAATCATCTTCATCATCATCCAAACAATGTCTATCCACACCAAAACCCAAATCTAACCCATCCATACCCACATCACAATCACAACCCCCCTCTAAAACAGCAAAATTCGAATCATTAAGCGCTTCAGAAACCAAATCGCTACAACCCATTACCTGAGATTGCTCGACGCGTTGATGGAACAGATCCATCACGAAATTGACCTGGTTCTCGCGGTCCAGAACATCGGCGTTGGCAATTGAACCGGGCTCCGAAGCATCGTCATCCAAGGAGCTTATATGAATCGAAGATTCATGTGGCGGAAAAAGGTCATCTTCGAGAACGGTGGTGATGTGGGCGTGGAGGGATTGATCCGACGGCTGGAATTCGGGATCGGAGGCGTAGAAATCGAAGTCGTAGTTAGACCAGTAGGGGATGGATTCTAGGGCTAGGATGCGATCTGGGTGGGTGAGATCTTCTTCTTGTTCGAGGAGGCGAAGGCAGGTGACCTCCGCCATTGATGAAAGGTTGGGTTTCTTCAGGTGAAGAGGAGCTTCGAGGTATCTAAATGGCGATGCGTGTAAAATTACGAAAAAGGACACCGTGTTTCGTGGTGCGGAGCAGAGACTTTTTGTGGCGTTGCGGGGGAAAACAGAGAGAAGGTTCTTCGCAGAGATAGACGAAGATCGAAAGCTAAGGCCTCTTGTGATTTTACTTGGGTTTTTTACACTTTAGTACCTGTAGTTTTATTTTTTCCCATTAACTTCTAGAAATTACAAAACGTACTTTTTATTTATTTATTTATTACCATTTTGTATGTTTAGCACTATGGGTCAACGCAAAGTTAACCAAATCTTCTAAAATTTCTGAAGTACCTTTTTTTAATATTTAAAATAAATATTTTTATATTATTACAAATTAGATAAATAAATAAAAAGATAATAAAATAATAAAAATCCATTAATTCTCAAAGGTAAATTCTAAATTTTTTAATGCTTTAGTAAATTTTAGGTGAAAGATTAAATGTAAGATTAAATTTAAGAAGGGTATTTTAGACATTGTACTTGGGCTTAGGGTCCTAAATGATACAAAATGATAAAAAGAATATACTTTTGTAATTTTTGAAAAACAAGATACTAAATGGGAAAAAAATCAAACTATAGAGTACTAAAGTGTAAAAACCCATTTTGCTTTTCCTCTTTGGGATTATTTTTTTATTTAAAATTTGAAATATTTTAATATGGTGGAAAATAAATTTGTACATTCAAATTTTAAATTTTAGTATAGTTTGTCTTTATAGTCCTCTCTTGGCGAGATGAAAAGTGGGAATATCTGTTAAAGGAAGTAACCTCACACAACTTTTACATTTATTTATTTTTTTCATAGGGCAATTAAACTTTCATTACAAAATTATAAAGACACCGTCCACTTATAGAGTTTTCGTAATTAAAACCAAATAATTTTCGAAGTTTTGAATTAGTGATTAATTTATAGAATTTTCATCATGAGAATCTATTTCCGTTACGAAAATATTACTATTTAAAGTGCACATTCTTCAAAAACAAATAAAATTGATAACATACCAAAGTACACACATAAAATACCAAAGTATATTTACACCTTTCAATTATAAAACTCTCGAAATCCAAATCGCTTTTACAAATGGACAAGCTACCATTAAGAAAATTTAGCAAGATACAAAAAGATGCATATAAAGTTCTAAAGTATAAATACACCTTTCAATTACAGAGTTATCGAAATCAAAATTAAATGATTTTGTGTTTTTGATTCGAACTGATGATTAATCTAAAATAATTTTTATGCCAGAAATCTATTTTTTTTTTTTTTGAAGGATACTACTATTTAAAGGTGCACATTTTTCGAATACAAAATCATCATAGCATGAGTGGATGTGTGGGGATTCATGAATTTGAAGTTGGCTTAAGCAAGGAATTACCTAATAATCTTGTAACTTAAGTGACTTGAAAGTTTTTCTATAAAAAAAAAAAACAAAAAGGTGACTTTAAAGTTAGACTTTATAGAGTTTAGAGGACTTCTATAATCTCTGCAAGGCATTCAATATAAGTTGTAAAAAAATGTAGATTAAAAACGAGGCCTGCTATCGAGACTCTAACTAAATGCTAATTACATTACAATTTAATCAATGATGAATAATTTATTTAAACAAATATCATTAATCTCTATTTCGAGTTACTTAATATTTAAATGGTTATTTTAATGTTTTCAATCTAAAAGCTTAGTTATGAGCTAAAATGCTTATCGGTGATGTGTTATTGTATTTAGTACATTGCACCTCTAAAAATTCAGTAATAAAACTTTTGATCATAAAAAAATAAAAAATAAAAATTAGTCTATAAAAATGTCAAAAACTTATCACAAATATTATTAAATAAAAAATAATCCATTTATAAACAAGTCTTTAATATGCAAACATATCATCTTAAAAGTATTTTGATAAAAATATTAGCATATTTCATCCTTGCATTTAACTTATAAGTTATAATTATGGTTGCTTTACTTTTATGATAAGTGAACGCCTAGGAACAAGAAAGAAGCTTTGATCCTTTAAGTTTTCATTACATAATACATACTTACAACAGCATACTTTCCATGTGCCACATTGGTGAGGACCAAATGCTTTAAGGGAAGAATTTTTTTTGGGTTTAGCCATTCATATTGAAGGCCTTCCAAATGACATAATTTCATCCTTTCTTTACAACCAGGTGATTTCTATGCTCTTCTTTACTTGATAGATGACTTCAAGAATGGATTGGAGGGGCCATGTCCTTCTCCTGCCTTCTTTTCTTGATTGTTTAATGATTTTGCGAATGGATTAAACGGGCGATCAGACTCTGCCTGTTGCATTTCCCCTGTTTTCTTCAACTCTCCCGCAGGGTTTGCGTTGGCAGAATTCGTTGTTTCTATCTTCTTTACCTTGCTAATATCATCGGCTGCTGCAGTTCGGTTAAGTTCTGTCTTCTCCATTACTGCTTTAGCTCCTTGTGATTTGGATTTCTTTGCAAAAAGTGGAGCAGACAATTTTGGTGATGATAATAGAGTATCAGATTCTGAAGCATTACTCTTTTCAGCAGAAACTGAAGTCTTGGCAAATGCAACATTCGTGTTACTCGGTTTTGAGCTAGGAAGGATAGTTTGATTGGCCCCTTTACTATCAGTGAGCATTCTCTCCTGTTTCAAAACAGAATTGCCTTAGAAAAGATGGACACAATAGGAAATGAAAAGGATTATTTTCGATCTAGATAATTCTAGAACTTCGGAGTTGAGACTCTTTTGGAATACTGGACACTAACCTCCAATAAGGTGTTGAAGCGTTCAGCCAAATTGGGAAGCTTCAAAACAGTGACAAGCTTAATTGCACCCTTTACTGACTTTTCTAGTGCCAAAAGCTTAACAAGTTCAGTTGCCCTCTCAAGCTTATCACCTGGAAAAACAATCAGAAGCAAATGCAATTATATTACATTTCATTTTGTACAGTTTCAAGATTACACAAGGAAAAAAGAATATTAAAAAAGTCACTTACTGTTGCAGCAGGCTGCAATTAGCCTCAATATGCATCTATCTTGAGCTGCTTCTAAGTTGAAAACTTCATCATCGAGTGAAGTTGTGTCCAAACCAGCACCAGAAATCTCTTCAATTTTGTTTTGGAGCTGTAAGTAACATACATGGAGAACTCTCATTATGAGAAGCTTTTAATTGAGTTCCAGAGAATTTAAATGTAAAGCAATCATCACCATTTTCTCAAAAAGACTCTACAATGAAAAGTGGATCCTAAAAGGCATCAGTGATAGGATGATAAGAGCAAGAATAAAGACTATTAAATATGATTTGAAAAGGGCCCTCAAACCTGAGAGAGGTGCATGTTGTTCAGGATAAACTCATTCTCAAGGGATTCTGCTCCCAGATCAGAAGTTGCAAGAGGAAACGAAAGATCTTGCAGAGTGAGAACTGGTTTGGGCATAACCTGGAGAGGAGAAGGGAAAGTCAAGATATGACTTATAAGAGATGAAGTAAATGGAAGGTTAAACGATTCCCCTACCTGCGGGAACAAGTCAGGTCTCTTGCAAACTATACAAAACAATTTGCTTGCGTTCAACCCAACCACCCAATAGTTTTCATCAGACTTCTTTTCTTTACCACCACTGCATCACAGATATCACTCATAAATCAATTATGACCATCATTTAGTTTCTCTTTTTTTTGAAAAAAAAAATATATGAAAGAATTGTGAACCTGAAGAGTGGCAGCCAACTGCCCCCAAATTGGCTAGTAAAAACTCTCAGCACACCCTACAAATTTCCTCATAACTCAGTTCCATTGTTAAGAAGCAATGAAAAGGGTAATAATTATGTTGTAATAGCCAAAAGAAGGGTGACATCACCTTGGAATCGTAAGAACTTAATTGCCCTTCTTCACTAAACCCAAACCATGTCAGATGTGAACCAGGAGTTAATGGCAAACGCCCTCTGAGGGGCTGGGTCCCGTTACTTATGTTAAATACTCTAAACTCCAGCATCTGCAAATTTTAGAAGAAACAGCCATCTAATGTGAGCACACAAGAGTGGAAAAAACAAAGAAAAACAGGTAAGAAAATTAAAACCATCAATGAGTTTAATTGTTCAAATAACTATGAGGAATTGATAACAAAACCTGATCATTTGAGGGAAGACAATCCGCAGCATGAGTGACAACTGCAATTTCATCGTTGAAGCCTGATGCTGTCACTACTGGTCCATCAAGGGAAATAACATGTTTCTGCAATGATATGCAAACAAAAAACTATCATAAGCTTGCAGAAACTAAGCCACTATTATCAACAATTTAGAATGTACTACATTCAATATTGATGGGGAAAACAACATTATATTATACCAACGAATCCAATATGGTGAATTACATAAAAAATAAATAAAAAAATAAAAAAAAAACTGATAATAATGGTTCAACATGATTTGGTCTGGTACTAATTAAAGTAACTGCTGAAGGCGAAAAAAGACAAGTTTCTCATTTCATCTGCATGAACTAAGAATGGCCATATCATTCGTCACATACACTAATCTTTTCTTCTTTTTCTGTACGGTCAGATTATCATCTAAATGATTGATTTTCAGCTTTTTAATCATGCAACAAGATTAAATCCATTGAGCCTCAAGAATATGAAGGTTCTAAAAGATAACTCATAAGTGTAACATGAAATACCTAGAACACAATCCCTACCCGGTTTTTTTTTTTTTGTGAAATCCTATAATCCATTACCTACTTCTAGAAAAGTAATATCAACTTTTCATTAGTTCCAGTGTTGCTATCACACAATTCAAAGAAAAGTTTGAATCTCAGATGTTTCATCATATAAACATTTAATGAATTAAATGCATGTAAGAGATATAAGCGATAAATCTAACAATCTCAAACACAAAATAAAAAATAAACCAATAATCTTTGAAATAAATAGATAAGTTTATGTAAAGAAACCTGCAGACCACCATCAGAGAAAATGCGGAGGAAGTTAAGACTTGTAATTGCAGCCACCCAAGATCTAGCCAGTGCCACTACCTTCACTTCTTCCCCTTCGAATCGCATAGACCACTGGTTTTACGTTACACATTAAAAGTTAGCAAATTGAAACCCAATATCATCAGAAATAACTAAAAAATTGTTTGCAGGAATAGCTAAATGTATGTCCAATTACAGTTTTAAAAATAGATGGTACAAACCCAATATATAAAAGGTGAATGATCTAACCTCACTATTATTTGCCCAGCTACTAAATGGGCGATACATTAGAGTACTCATGTTCTTCTCACCCTTGCAAGGATTTGCAAATACACTTCCCTTATCATTTAATGAAGCCATTGTAAAACCAAAATGATCATTCATTGATGGAACTCGTGGACCTCTGCTAGTGTCATGGAAATCTATCTGTTTACAAATTACAATAAATTATTAGAATGATGTAACAGACCATCTTAACTAACAAAAGATTCTAACTTGAATTTGATATAGTGAGAGAGTATTTGAAAATAAAAATAACATAAATGAAAGATTAATGTTACCTCAATATGGGAGTATCCATCATATTCCATCGTGGTTATACTTCCAAGCATGTTATAGCACAGAAAACGCCTTTTTCCAGGCTGTACAGGAGTAACTCCTGGCTGAAATGCCTCCTGCATTTTCATCCTAGTAGATGTCATTCTACTTCTTTGTGTATCATTTTGGCCTTCTTTGCTTGCTTTGTGTGAATGATGTGCCTTTTTACGAGATTCAACCTTTGAGGTTAAGTTTAACTCATCACTGTTGACCTCATCAAAATCATTATCAAGTACAGACTGCTTTCTTAGTCTTTTCCTGGTAGGCGGTTCATGTTCCCCACGGCTCTCTTCACCAATATCACTTAAACTACCAGATACACTAGGTTCTTGTTCCTCCTCTTCTTCAAAAAATAGAAGGCCATTACTATTCTTCGAATTGATATTTGGAATATCTTCTGTGGGAGATTTCATAGATGATGGAATGATTGAATCCCATACACCATACTTGCCCATAACATCTATAACAGCCAGTGCATTGCCGATTGGCTTCCACGCCAAGCAGCAAATTCTCTCATCAAATTTCTGCCTGTCAATGTCTTGCTTTGTATCAACATCCCAGATCAGAACCTGCTTATCTAAGCCAGATGTAGCCAAATATTTACCATTTGGTGACCAAGACAAGAAGCAAATTGGTTGTGTATGGTCTCCTCTTAATGTAAAGAGCTTCTCAGCCGTGTCTCTATCATACATTACCACATCATTTCTCAACCCTGGGACCGCTAAGGTCTCCCCATCGGGACTCCAGCTTAATACATTCATAACAGAAAGGTCTAAACCAAGGTCAGGAGCTACGCCTTTAAGGGTATGCAGTGTACTTCCAGAATTGAGTTCCCAATATATGAGTGTCCCAGTTGAATCAATAGAGGCCAAGTACTCACTATTAGGGTCAAAACCTAAGCCAGTTACAGGCCCTTTATGTCCTTTGAGAACCCTTGCAATTGAACCATCAACTGTATTAATAAGCTTAATGCCTTCATCATCGCCAGCAGCAGCCAACATTGTTCCGGATTTATTGAACGCAAGAACACGAATTGGCAGTGTGAATCTGGTTATATTGGTCTCAAACTCCCCACCTATAAATAATTAAAACCAGAGAGCATATCAAATTAAACATTTCAAAAGGGCCAATTAGAACTGTAATAATTTCACAATGCAGAAATTTTCAACCCAACTATTTGAAATTAAATCCAAAATGTTTAGACAACAAAAATAATAGAAAAAAAAAGACTAATAAATCTCAATATAAAAATGCACTCGAACCCACATATAAATTACAGTGAAAACAACAACCCAATTCCCCAAAATTCTCAAACTCCCCACCTATTAATAATTAAAACCAGAGAACGTATCAAATTGGAACATTTCAAAAAGGACAAAATTAGAACTTTAATAATTTCACGAGGCTGACATTGATAATCCAAATTCCCCAAAATTTTAATCTAAAAATGTAATAGAATCCCACATCCAGATAAAAGTAAAAACAACCCATTTCCCCAAATTTTCCAAATTTAAAATTACAATGTCAACACAACAAATCAGGAACAAAAACAGAAAGAACAATCACCAGGAAACTTGTAGATCTTGACGGAGTGATCCACCGAGCCAGAGGCGAGGCAGGTCGAGTTAGAGCTAAGGGCAAGAGCAGTAACCCCGTCCCGGTGGTGGCGGAGGAGCTTGGGGGCGCTAGAAGGAAGGAGAGGATCGTGAATGGAGATTGTCGGATCGGAAGCCGAAGCGGTGACGAGATTGTTGGCCCGCTGGTCCCAGAGCAGGGAGCAGAAGGAAGGACGGCCATTGCTCGCCGCCTTGTGGGCTTCTCTCAGCTTCAGCGATCGGACTTTCATGGCGGCGAATTGGATCTGCAAAAATCTGGTTCTGTGGGTTTGGCGGCGAGTTTACAATTTTCGCGTTTCGAATTTTCCTATTTTCTTATGAAAAGTTAATGTGGATTTTGGTTTGGAGGGATTTGGCGGGAAATAGGGTTTGGGATTTGGCGGGTAGAACTTTTGGTTGCTTTGTTTTCAGGATATGAATTTACGAAAATAGTCATGTAAGGTCATCACGTGTTGGGCAATTAGCTGATTGGGCTAAATATAGGGGGATTAACTTCGATAACACTTCCTAGAGGAAGTTAGGCCCAAATGCACTTCTTGGGCTGGTCATTTTGTTTTGGCACAAAGCCCACTAGTCATTGTATTATTGCATTTCTTGTTATAAAGGATTAAAAATAGAGGAAATTACACCCTATACCCCTTTTTCCAAAAAAAAAAAAAAAGTGGCACATTTGTAATGGATGTAAAACAAGGGTATAAATGTTTTGATGCCTTGTTTTAGGGGCATTCCTGTAGTTCCCCCTTAAAAATATCAGACACCCTTCAACTATGGTCTCTATCTTGACGTCACCCCTTTACCTATGAACGTGTCTATGTGGGATCACATCTATAATAAATGTACATAATTGACACTTCTGTCAGTTGATTGGCAATTTTTGGATGGAATCTACTGACGTGACTATTTTTTTTTTCATTTTTGTCTTGGTACCCCTATAAGATTTGGCGCAAAAATCACTCATTTCCCCCTCCCCCACCCCCATTGATTTCTAGGGTTACGAAGTGGCTAAGATTGGCTTCAAATCTGGGTTATTTTTTGTGGTAAAGAAGCATAATGTTTAGAGCAAGTCGCAATAGTGAAGGTAGGTCTAGGTTCATTCCCTCTTCAATTGCGTCTTCCTCGTCTCCAAGTTTCAAGATCTGTCATTGTAATGTGTACTCTCGCAAAAGGGTTGCCCATACGAATGAGAATCTAGGCCATGGTTTCTATGGGTGTGGTAATTTTGAGAGGTTAAGTCAAAGATGTTGTGAATTTTTTGAGTGAGCTAATGAAGTTGATACAAAGAGGAAGATTGGTAAATACTATTCTTAAGCAATTGGAGGTGACAGAGAAGGAAGTGATGAAACTTGAGAGAAAAATTGCTACAATGAAAATAGAGATTCTTAGCTTGAACTGTACCAAGAATGGTCTAATTTACTTATGGATATTGGGGCTTATTTGGTATGTAATTTGGGGTTAGTCTTGTGCTTCTGATATGTAATTTTGGTTGACATAAAGCAGATGTAGGTTTTTGATTCCTTTTTGACATAAAACTAGTGTAAGATGTTGTTGTCTTGTGCTTGTAACAGAATTGTGATGTCTTTGTCAAGTGGTCTAATTGGTTTTTGTGTTCTTGTGTTCCTCTAACAATTTATTTAGTCTATGAAAAAGTAAAAAGATGTTGGACAAATAAAAAGCTTGGTAAGCAAGCAAATTAGGCATGATATTTGGACAACCAAAAAAAAACATCCAAAGAAAAACTTAGCTTATATACTTTTACTTAAAATTGGCGTGTTCACAATTACTATTGAAACATTTTCACATATCCAATGTAACATATCTAAAAAAATTAGCATACCAGCAACAACAAAAATATAGATAAAGTACCAGAAACTTGCCTACCATGCTTAGGGGTGGCAATTCGGGTCATGACATGACAACATGACCCGAACACGACAAGAAAAAAAAACGGGTTAGGGTTGATATTTTTAGGGTGCGGGTCAATTTAGGATCGACCCGTTTGACATGATAATTTTTCAGGTCAAACCACTCGACACGAAAATAACCCGTTTTTTAGATGAACATTGAAACGGGTCAATTGCTGGTCAACCTGAAATTGACCTGCCAACCTGCAACTGACCTGCTAAACCTGTTTTGTACCCATTGACCCATGAACCCGCTTCAGACCTGTTGACCCAAAAAAGAAAAAAAAACAAAACAAAACAAAATTAAAGGAGAAAAACTCAATTCTTCACGATTGGGAAAGTGAAGTGTGAAGTGAAAAAGAGAAAACTCTAGGTCCCTTACCCATTACCTCATTGCCGCCACGGAAGGAAGCATTCGTCGGTGACCCACCGATTACCAGAGACCCTTACTCCTATCGTCTCGTTTGCCTGCCGACCACCCTCACCAGCTCACCCTCTTTCCCCGTCAGTCTCTCAAACTCTCTCGGGTAATATATTTCTCCCATTTTAAAAATTTGTGTTATGAGATTAATTTGTCATTCTTTGTTTTCTAGATTCCTTAGATTTGATTTGTTCTTTGTTGAATTGTTTCTTGTTTCTTGATTTGTTCATCGTTGAATTGATTTGATTTGTAGTAGTTTGCATAAGCATCTCTAGTCTTTGGTTTTTGTGGATTGAAATTTCACTTCCAGTTTCACCGACTTAGCTTTGGTTTTTTATGACATTTTTTTTTTATCATTGTGTAATACCCCAAAAATTCTTAGTCCTATTAATAAAATGAGTGTGGAAATAATAATCAAGGTATTATTATTTCGAAGTATTCCACTAATATAATTTTGGTATCATTGT
>WUAT03000006.1:1218424-1234335 GCA_010015005.3 Ulmus americana
AGGCGAGTATTCGGATGAGGAGTGTGCTTTGGTCTTAAAGCGAGTGCTCGGCGCCGCAGACGATGAAAATCAATCCGTCGCTCCTAGCAGTGGTTCGCCGACTCCTGGCGTGTCGGACTCGAGCTCGGGTGCTGTGAGCGACACGCCAAGCATTCATCTGCCAAACGACAGGACCACTGCAGAGTATTCTGCGCTTGGGAGCGAGCACAAGACCTGCGGCGATAATTTGATGTTGAACCTATCAACACGTGTCGATGGCGGCGGCAAAAACCTGTCACAGGGCCAGCATCATTCACAGACCATTGACGGGAACTGGCAGGGTCTAAATAACAATTTGTGGGTTGGTGGCCAGAGACAGATTGGTTCTCCGTTTAATTCGAATTTAAAAAATTACAATGTACAGCAACCAGGTATCATTAATTTAACCTTTGTATCAGTATGCTTTTCTTTGTTTCACCATTTTAATCCTGATATCCTTATGATTGGGGTGTGCTTGGAGGCACCATTGTTAGCTAATAAACTTTTATGTACTTTCTACAGCAGATTCTGAGAGAGGTCATGGGAGTCAATCTTTGCAAATGCCTCATGGTTTGAATTTTGCACAATCAAACCTGAAGCCTGAGTTTGGGAGAGTTCAGGCTCAAAACCAACAGCCTGCTCTCAATGGTTATATACATGGGCATCAAATTTTCCAGACAAGGCAGAATGAAGCAAACTTTCTGGGAGTGGATACAGAAACTGATCGGCATAATTTAACAGCTAGAAGCTTACCTGTAATTGAGTCGCATCAAGGAAATGGGCCAGAGCATAATAAAAGAAATTCAATGAGGTTGGAAGCTTCCGAGTCTCCTGTTAGTTTTGATTTTTTTGGAGGTCAACAACAAATGAGTGGTCAGCAGCTCAACATGCTGCAATCTATGTCAAGGCAGCAATCTGGGATTAATGACGTGCAACTACTTCAACGCCATATGATAATCTCACAAATTCAAGAATTACAAAGACAGCAGCAACTTCAGCAACTAGATGCAAGACATGGTTTTACAAACCAGGGCCCGACCATTGTAAAACAAGCAGCTGGTAACCACTCACCATCCCTGATCAATGGTGTTCCTGTCAATGAGGCACCTAACAATTTGTGGCAGCCTGAGTTTGTCACAGGTAACGCCAACTGGCTGCAGCGTGGTGCATCCCCAGTTATGCCAGGATCCTCTAGTGGACATATGCTTCCTCCTGAGCAAGGCCAGGCACTTCGTTTGATGGATATGGTACCTCAACAGGCTGATCAATCTCTTTATGGGGTTCCCATTTCTAGTACGAGTGGCACATCTGGTCCCTATTCTCATATTCAAATGGATAAAACTCCAATGCAGCAAAGTTCAGTCAACAGTAATTCCTTATCAGGGAATCCATATGCTGCATTTCCAGGTCAGGTTAGCATGCAAGATGGAAGTAGACAGGACTTTCATGGAAAAAGTACGCTTGGGCCTGCTACAGATCATGGTTTAGGCAGTGGATTTAATTTGGAAAATTTGCAGTCTGTTAATCCACAGCAAAGAAATGAACCCATGCAGGGATTCCTAGGAAGGCAAGAATTAGGTGAATCATCAGAACCACCACAGGAAAAAGCATTTATGCAAGTTACTGCTTCACAGGGCTCAGCTGCTCTAGATCCGACTGAAGAGAAGATATTGTATGGTTCTGATGACAATATATGGGAGGCTTTCAGCAAGAGCCCTAACATGGGTATGGGTGGTTTGATGTTGGATAATACAGATTGTTTGAGTGGATATCCTCCTGTTCAATCTGGGAGTTGGAGTGCTCTTATGCAGTCTGCTGTTGCAGAGACTTCTAGCGGTGATGTAGGGATACAGGAAGAGTGGTGTGGTCCAACCTTTAAAAATCCTGAGGCTCCTGCTGGGAATCAGCAGCCATCAACTGCTACTGATGGTGGCAAACAAGGAGTGTGGGATGATAAAAGCTTTCAGCCTGCTGCTCCGAATTCCAGACAGTCTCCCCTCTCAGTTGATGCTAATTCTATTAGTAATCCACAATTACAGCAATCTGGATTCAAACCTTCACATGTACAAGGTGATATGTTGCAAACTGATTCTTCTCAAAGATTTGTTCCGCAATTCTCAGAGCAAGGAAGTAAATGGTCAGATCGTGGTCATTTTCAAGGGCCATTTGCTGAAGGCAATCATATTTATTCAAATGTTGGTCATTTATCAGGTATAGAAACAAACATGAATAACAATTCAGGTTCTCAGACCCATCAGCAAACCACATCTTCACATAATAGCGATGGGCAACCATACACTAAGCCAAATGGTTGGAACTTCATTGAATCTAAGTCAACAGATGGGGGCAATAAGTTTATGACTCCTGAGAATAAAAGCGCCATTCAATCTGCTCAAGGCAGTGATGGTAAGAGAGGTATGCATGAAGAAACGGGTCATGCTTCTGGTATGTGGAGGGTTAATTCTATTCCAAATTCAAATGTGGAGCTGGAAAATGCAAAATCTTCTATGGGAAGCCCACGGGTAGGCAGAGACGGTTCCAGCATGAATAATGTTAATGTGCCAAACTCGAGTTCCATGAGGCCCAATCAGGAGAGCAAGCAACAGCCTCCAAACAGTCATAAGTTTGATTTCTGGAAAGTTGTCGATCCTTCTGTTAACTCTAAAGGAGGTGAGGTTATGGGAAAAAACCAGCATAATCCAGATAAGAGTCTTCAGATTTTGGAGTCATCGCAGAATAGTGGCATGGGTATGGAAGCAGTTGAAATGCTTGATGCAGACAAATTCAAACAGAATGATAATTCCAGTGACAGTTTTCGCTCCAGTGCACCCCATCATGTCTCTGCTGGCAGTCCAAAGGATAATGTTTGGTCAGATGCGGGTGATTCACGTACCTTTTCTGGAGGCAAACAAAAATCATCTGGTAATGTTGGGCGGAGACCTCCTGGAACTCGCAAATTTCAGTATCATCCTATGGGTGACGTCGATGTTGACTCGGAGCCTTCTTATGGAACAAAACATGTGACTAATACACAAACCATGTCCCAGCAGGTCTCTCGGGGATTTAAAGTTCATGACCAAGGGAATTTTGGACAGTCAAAACTTGCTGGTCATACTGATAAAAGTTCCATGGAAACGGAGAAGGTAATACTCATCTGACTATATTATTAGAAAATGGTGCTTATAGGCTTTTATTTTATTTTTCTCTTTTAATATCACTTATGTCCCTAACAATGTTTTGGCATAAACTAATATGTTGTTCACATTTCTTTTCCCCTCAGGGCCATTTACCGGGTGGTCAGGGTGATACAGAAGGGTTAGATGCAACACCTTCCAAAACCATGTTCCCGGGATTTGTACCAAATGCATCTGCTCCATTTGACAGATCCATTGGTAACTATGCTCCAAACAAAGCCCCATCATCAAGGTAGTTTTACCTTTTATATTCTTTTGTCTTTGATTACATATTAATTTCTGATCGTTTTCTTTGTTTAGGTTGAGTAGATTGTAAATGCTGGCATACCTGGTTATTTTTAATGTCATTAAGGACAATTTGTCCTGTATTTCTCGAGTTTTATATATATATTCCTTTTTTTTTTTTTTAAATCTTTTGAGATCTCGTCCTTGTTGGTTTTTGAAGGACTAATGAGGTTCAACACCCTGAGGGGGCCGTGTTTGTTTTTATTTCTCTTGCCGTTGGTTTTGTCTTTCGTTAACTTGGATATTTCTCCCTTATATGTTGCCATTTATGGACTATTATCCACATTTCTGTATATATGCATATTTCATGAAGTCAGTAAGGATTTTTGTTGAATTTTGAGCTTCGCTTGCTTCAATTTGTTGCAGTCAACACATGCTTGAGCTTCTTCACAAGGTGGATCATCCAAGGGAACGTGGTACTACTTCACACTTTAGCTCTTCAGACCGTAATATGGCTTCTGAGATGCCTGAAGCTGAAACTTCTGATGGATCAGTGGGACACATTCAGCGAAATCAGTTGTCTAATTCTCAAGGTTTTGGTTTGCAATTGGCCCCTCCATCTCAACGTCTACCCAACGCAGAGACTGTTGTATATTCTTCGTCGCAGATTATGGGTTCACATGAGAAAGGAGAAAGGAGTGATTCACTTGTGGCTTCTGCAGCCTCACCCTCTTCTCATGAACCATCCCAAGTACTTCGAAACAATATCCAGGGAAGTTATTCTACTCCTTTCCCATCTGGTTTTCCTTATCCAAGAAATATTGAAAATCAGCGTACTCCAGCGGCAAGTGGACAAGCAATGGCGAACCATGTGAGCTCTTCACAAAATAATCTTGCTACCTCTGCAGAGGCATCCCCGCTGAGTAGTACCAACCAAATGCACACGAGAGATGCTACTCAACAGATCCTTGAATCTGGCATGTCTTCTATTAGACCTGGCATTTCCCAGCAAGGTGCCTTTCCTAAACCATTGCCTAATCCATGGACCAGTGTTCCGCACCAGCAACCTTTTCCAGGTTCCCAATCTTCCAAGTCCGCTTCCAGTTTGTTCCGGACCCAGTTTCAATCTAATAACCATTTGGCAACAATGTCCCCTCCACCCCCGAAGCTCAATGAACAAGATAAAACAGAAGGGAGAAATGGTCCGTCTGGGTTTGGTGCTGTTTCAGCTAGTTCACAAAGCCTTGTTGGGAAGGAGCAACCAGCCAATGAGAGCCCTGGGCAGCAAGCATCACCTGATAATGTTGACCCTGCACAAAAGACTGTATCACAGGGACAGGAATCTGCTGGAAATAATTTTTCTGAAGCATCGTTTGAAAACCATGCTGCTACCCAAAGAGATATTGAAGCTTTTGGCCGTTCTTTAAGACCTAATAACAGTTTACATCAAAATTACTCCTTGCTACACCAAGTACAGGTCATGAAGAGTGATATTGACACTAGTGATAGGAGCGCGAAGAGATTGAAAGGTCCAGATTATGGAGTGGATCCTCAGCAGGTTGGTCCTAGGGGAGTTTCATCTTATGGATACAATAGTATGGTTAGAGATTCCTCAGCTAATCATACCTCAGTTCCTTCTGGAGATTCAAAATTACTACATTTTTCATCCAAGCCTGGGGATACTCGCGATTCAAATCCATCTTCTCAGGACATGTTTTCATTTGGTCGGAACAATTCTCAAAATTTCCCTAGCACTAGTAGTGTACCTCTTAGTAGTCAACACAATCAGATTAGTCCCCAGATGGCCCCATCATGGTTTGATCAGTATGGAACCCTTAAAAATGGGCAAATTTTGCCAGCACATGATATGCGTAGGATGAAGTCTATGGAACAGCCCCTCGTGATAGGAAAGCCAGTGGATGATCTGCGTGCTCAGGATTCAATCGAACGAGGTAGTGCTGATGTTGATAGTAGTAGGCTTGCTAACATCCTGCAAGGTTCTGCTGCCACATCTGTTGCCAGTGAGAGTTTTGCTTCTCCTCATTTACTGCCTCCTGATGTCACTGATCAAAGTTTAGTTGTTGTGAGACCAAAGAAACGTAAAACTGCGACATCTGATCTCTTACCATGGTATAAAGAGCTGTTGAAGGTTTCTCAAAGGCTTCCTTCGATAAGGTGGTTGGCATAAATAGCACTTTATCTGATTAATCATTTTATTAGGGGTTGCTTATCATTATTGGATAACCCGTAAAATTAATATATGATGCTCACCTTTCTTTCTATTCTGAATTTGGTTTGTTTACTATTCTGTCACGCTAGGGTATATTTAATTCCTGATGTTACTTTGTTGGTATAGAACTAGGTTCTTGTGGTTATAGTTTATAGTTTCTTTACTCGGAGAATTGCTTTTTTTTTTTTTTGTTTCTGCTGCATTATTAACAATTGTTAATGTCTTCTCCAGCATGGCAGAAGCAGACTGGGCCCAGGCAACAAATAGACTACCTGAGAAGGTTCCTTGTTAAAACACTTGATAAATTATAAATCTTAACGATATGTTTTGTTTTGATATTTTTATATATATATATATTTCTTTCTAATGTTCTAACTTCCTACAAATCTTGCTAAAGGTTGAAGATGAAGTTGAAATTCTTGAAGATGCACCACCAATGCTCAGATCCAAAAGAAGGCTTATCCTGACAACTCAACTTATGCAGCAACTGCTTTGCCCTCCACCAGAAGTTCTCTCTTCAGATGCTATCTCACAGTATGAGAGCGTGGCCTGCTTTGTCACGAGAGTTGCATTAGGTGATGCATGCAGTGCAACTTCTAGCTCAAGGAGCGACTCATCATTGCCTCTGGACAGTCAAAACCTGTAAGAACCTTTTTTTTTTTTTTTCTCTTAGCATTGCCTTTAAATTACTTAAATACTCCCTTTATGATCATGGTGGATCACATTGATTGTTTTTGGCTTTGGTATTATTCTGCATAGCAACTAACAATAAGCATGCAAATTTGCTTTGCAGTTTGTCTGAGAAAATTCAAACTCATGAGAGAATTGTTGATCAGCACTTCTCAAAAGTTGTTGAAGACTTTGTTGGTCGTGCAATGAAGCTGGAGAATGATTTGTCAAGGTGGCCTCATGTTTTCACTTTCGAATTTTGTTTTTGGTTTTTTTTTCCCCCCTTTTTATTAAAAACTACTATTGTATCACTAGTTCTGCTTGTCTTTGATGTAGTCCTTTGGTTGCATTCTCTCACTTATACTCATGCATTTTCTAATGTTGCCTCCTATGATGCAGACTGGATAAGAGAGCCTCAATCTTAGACTTGAGAATGGAATGCCAAGACCTGGAGAAGTTTTCTGCCATCAATAGATTTGTCAAATTCCATGGCAAGGGGCAAGCTGATGGGGATGAGACGTTTTCGATCGTCTGATGGAACTCTGAATGCTTAAAAGTCTTTCGCACGGAGATATGTTACTGCACTTCCAATGCCTAGAAATCTTCCAGACAGGGTTCAATGTCTTCCACTTTGATCATTAATTAATTTATTTTTTCCTTTCTCTGCTGCTCTGTTCCCCATGCTTTTCAGTCTATTTTATTTTCAACATATATAATGGTTCATGCTTCGCCAAAAAGTAGCACACAAATGGGAATGTAGGATAAAGAATGGATTCTGGATGCTTCCTTGAAAGCAAAGGAGGCCATTAGATCATTGGAATCTAGGTCATTGATGTTATTCTTGGTGTAGAGCAGCAAACATGGCTGAAGGATTGAAGAAATACTTTCAAAAGGTATATTCTTCACTATAATTTAAATAATTTTTTGTTGAAGATTGCCTAAAACTAATCCTTGCTTATATATAGGCTTATAAACAATGCTAGACAAAGTATATGAACTTCAGAAGCAGTCGTTCAAAGGGCTCTTCAAAGGTGAGACGTGTACTCTTTATTTTATATTACATTTCTGTGTATATTTGTTATATATCTGAGTAGCATACTATTGTCTTTAAATTACTTAAATACTCTATGTCTGATCGTGGTGGATCACATTGTTGGTTTTTGGCTTTGGTATTATTCTACATGGCAACTCTAACAATAAGCATGCAAATACTCTTTATAGCTTGTCTGAGAAAGGTAAAGCTCGTGAGAGAATTGGTGATTAGCACTTCTCAAAAGTTGTTGAAGACTTTGTTGGTCGCGCAATGAAGCTGGAGAATGATTTGTCAAGGTTGCCTCATGTTTTCACTTTGATATATATATATTTTTTTTTCCCTTTTTATTAAAATTGCTATTATATCACTAGTTCTGCTTGTCTTTGACGTAGTCCTTTGTTTGCATTCTCTCACTTATACTCGATTACATTTTCTAATGTTGCCTCCTATGATGCAGCTGGATAAGAGAGCCTCAATCTTAGACTTGAGAATGGAATGCCACGACCTGGAGAAGTTTTCTGCCATTAATAGATTTGTCAAATTCCATGGTGAGGGGCAAGCTGACGGGGATGAGATGTTTTCGATTGTCTGATGGAACTCTGAATGCTCAAAAGTCTTTCACACAGAGATATGTTACTGCACTTCCAATGCCTAGAAATCTTCCAGACAGGGTACAATGTCTTCCACTTTGATCATTAATTAATTAATTTTTTCCTTTCTCGGCCACTCTGTTCCCCATACTTTTCAGTCTATTTTATTTTCAACATATATAATGGTACATGCTTTGCCAAAAAGTAGCACACAAATGGGAATGTAGGTTAAGGAATGGATTCTGGATGCCTCCTTGAATGCAAAGGAGGCCATTAAATCATTGGAATCTAGGTCACTGATGTTATTCTTGGAAATTATAAGATGGCCCTTGTATACTCTGAAAATCTAGAAATGAAACTGCAACGCTTCGCTATACTCTTGAAAATTAGCTAGATGGCCCCTATAATGTTTTGGTATGAATTGCACATTGATGTGTACTGAACTTTGGTATTTTATAAAGTTTGCTTTTCAATATGATCATAACATTTTTGAAACAGGTTAACTCCAAAAACCCAATGATATTTTTTGCATAATACTTCAATTTTATCTCTTATTATTGTGTTTTCAGATGGGAGTAGTTGATGGAAATGTAGTTCTAGCTCTTTGTAATCCTAATTTTAACAAAAATGCTATCTCATAAATTTTGTAAGTCTCCCAATTTTTTCTAAAAATATCTATATTATTTTATCTAATCCAATAGTCTATTGTTCCCTTTAAATGATCATTTTGTTTAAATTATAGATTTCGGCCGCTTATTCTGATGGATGTAAGCAAGATAGGCTTGAGCATTACTATTTTGGGCTTTAAGATAACATTGCCAATTATGACCGCCCCAATTTCCTCGCAGAAAAATGGCTCATCTTGAGGTATCCCATACACTTGCGTGCCCAATTAATTATTTTGGTTTTCTTTTGTTGCCTTCTCATGCATTCTATATTAACTATACCACAATGAGACTTTAATACTTTATGCATAATTACTGTGGGTTGATAGGATTATGATGATGGATAATTAGAGTATATGTTGAATCTAATCTACCTGTACAATAGCTGTTTATTTATGATGTTGAGTTGTTTATTTGTCAGTGCATAATGACCATCCACACTTTTTTGCAAGATATGAAGAGTGCATTCTTATAGTTAAAGTTCCTAGTTAACCTATGTCTTGAGGTTTTGTGGGAAAGTTATTACAAGGATGGGCGTGTTGCTCAACTCCTCATAAGAGCTGAAAAGGCTGGATATTTATGGCCTTTGAAGTTTAGGTTTGTACATCCATTGGATATCGATAGTATTACAACGAAAATAAAATTTTGAAGTGTGGAAAATTAATACTCATTTGCATTTATGCAAATCCGAAAGAAAGAATTTGGTATAAAAAAGAGAGAGAGAATAAGTGAGATCTCTTGAATAATCCAAAAGTCTTGTTCTAATCGAGACAGTACCAATGAATAATCTCTTGTTGGCTTTTAACAAAATGTTCAGTGGCTTCACACAAATCACTTGGCTGCCAATTTTAGTGAAGGGTGTTCTCCCTGCTGTGGATTGTTTGCACAATTAATCCAAATGTCTTGTTGATGATTGCGCAGCAAGGCCTGTAATACAAGCTGCAGCTGGAATTATTGTAACAAATCATGCAGCACCGCAGTTGGATTATGCCTTGCAACTATTATCTTCCTAGAAGAGGTACAACAACTTGACCAACTATTTAATGCACTTAAATGTTAAATATAGCCTCAAGCTTATGAGATCATGTATTCTTTTTAACTAGTTCGTTAAAGCTATACGAGTTCCCGTGTTGCTGGATGCATAACTCATGTATTTAAAGCGTTAGCTCTTGGTGCTTCTGCATATTTGTAAGTATAATTATAATAATCATATTACTATTTTACCTTGGGGTTTAGAATATAATTATAACAATCATAGTACTAGTTTACCTCGAATTTTTTCCGTGGTTTAGAATAAGTTGGAAGTAAAGAAATATTAACAGGTCAGGTTAACAAAAAATTTAGGTGATTCTTGAGCTGGTCAACATTGATTGTTCCTTGCTTCGCTCGTGGTCAATTTGATCCTAAATCCTAGGTAAGGATAATATTAGTGCTCTATGCTATTGAGAAAAATGTCATTTGTTTTCCCCAATGCCAACAAATTTTTGTCACCTTGCTTAATATTTATGAATTTGAGTATATAGCATGAATTAGAAATGAGGTCCCTACTATTTTGAAGTTAGCAAAGAAAGCTTTAAGATGGCAATTATGAAATTGAATGAAATAGTTTGAGAGCTTTTTGTGAGCATCAGAGTCACGTGTGGAAGAAATTAGAAGGCACTTCCTCCTTTTTCTACATATTTTGCTATCTGAAATGGCAGGAATTGCCAAACCTAAGGTCCTATGTATTCAACAGAATGGAAGTTATTGAATAAACTTAAAAAAAAAAATTCATTTTGTTAATTCAGGTAACTGTTTGAGCTTCATTCTTGTCACAGACTGCTTTGCTAGATTCTACCACAATGAAGTTTGAAAGAAAGGTATTCCTTTGCAAAATTTTAGCTATCAAATACCCTTCACCCCATTTCCCTCCAATTACTCTTCCTGAATGCTCATATTTCAAGTGAATTTCTATTGTTGATTTGTGTTCCATTTAGGTATGCTGCAAGGCTCCCCTAAAAGTATTACTCATTTAAACAAAAAAAAAGGCAAATTGAAAAGGTAACAAGGCAGAGCTGCAAAAAAGGTGAAGGATCGAAGAAGTACTGTCAAAAGGTATATTCATCTCATTAATTAAAATAATTTTACTTGAAGAATGCCTAAAACTAATCCTTTAAAATTGGTTGGTGCTATTTTCTATCAATTTATTCCTGAATTTACAAGGCCATTGCTCAGAATCTTCGAATTTCTCTAACAACGCTTTGTGAATAATTTGATCTATGCAACAGGAGGGCAGTGATATAGCTTTGTGTTCCACTCGGTCTACTCATCCTAGAAATGATGTGCTCCGGACTTTCTGTTTTTCTTGTGAGTTTTATTTATAATTTGCAAGTGTGTGCAGGCACTTTTTCATTCATCATCATTTATAAAGTTTTAAGCTCAGATCCCTTGTTGGTATGAAGTTGTTGATGCCTTTTACAGCTTGATTTTTATGATTTGTTTGCCATATGTCAAACAGGGTGCTGCTCTTTCAGGTTTGTTTATAAGCCTAGTTCTTATTGAAACAAATAATTTGACTAGTTCTAGTTGCTTAACATCCCTTTTTTTGTTTGTGTCTAACCATCATTTCCTAGTATGGACAAGATGCTACAAATGTTGGTGGTGAAGGTGGCAACTCACCACCAACATATATATCTTTTGGCCAAATGAACATTAATAGTTTGCTGAAATTGTATGATTGATCATGATGTTTAATTTACAGAAAAAGAAAGAGGGCCTTGAACTACTGAAAACAGCCATAGCTAAAGCTGGATACGATGGAAAGGTAGTTCTAGCTCTTTGTAATCCTATACCGCCTTTAGATCTTGTAGCTTAATTTAAAGCTGATCAATGACTTGATTTTCCTAATAGGTTGTAATTGGGATGGATGTTGCTGCTTCAGAATTCTATGATGGCAAGGATAAGACATATGACTTAAATTTCAAACAAAAGGTAATTCAGCAAAATGGTCAAACATTTATTTAACTTTTCTATTATAATCGGATGTACATTCTTTTAAAAGATATATTATTCTCGTATATGCAATATGTTTACCTAGTTTAATGGGTGCAGAAAATATCAGTTGACAGTTTGAATAATGTGTACAAGTCATCTGTGACTGATTATCCTATTGTATCTATCGATGATCCCTTTGACCAGAGTTCACTTATGCAATGTGTGAAGAAAGCAGTAAAGGAGAATACCTGCAATGCCCTGAGCATTGCAAATCTTTCTGTTGGATTGGCAACGGTAAGCTTAAGATCTATGTTCTCTTTCTTGGTTATTGCCCTAGTCCATGGCTAGAGTTTTATTTGTATTTATTGTTATGGATATGTAACAAAAGGGCTGGTCCCATATGACCAGGTTTCTCTTTTGATTTATTATTTGTTTCTAGATTCTTAGAGAGGGTATAGGTAATAATTGTAAATTATATATATCAAGAAGGAGATGGAGTACATAAAGGAAGGAAAGTTCATGAAGGAAATATGAGCATGCTGGCCGGGACTTCAAGGGACTCTTTGAAAATGTGATTGTATTTTACTTTCTCTAGGAAAAGCCATGGATTAGGTTCCATAAATGTTTTTATATGTGATTTTAACAAGCCATATAGAATAGGTAGTGTCACTCTATCCATCATGCTTAACAATATTTATTTGATTTGGTAATTTTTTACAATTTCATACAAATAATTATATGTTAGTGATCATCATTTAGTTAATTTTGTAACTTTTGACTTTTTTTTTAAGGGAATGATTGCATTTTGGTACCCTCTACTTTTTAAAATAGTGAACATATAACATAAAGTTACTGGCGCAAAGTTAACCAAATTTAAAAAATACACTTCATATTTAAAATAAAATTTAGGTTTAGATTTTATATTTTAAAATATCTTATTTTAAATATAACAAGTATTTATGGGATTTTGAAAAAGTAGAGGGTACTAAAATGTAATTATTTCATATTAAAAATTGTCAAAGTTACCAAGTTAAGTTAACATTAATTGTTTGTACAAAATTGTGAAAGAAATAGGGTCTTAAGACTTTTTCTGACCTTAAAACTTTTGCTATATTTATTTGTAAGTGATCGGAATTTTCCCATAGCTAAATGCGGTTTTTATTTACATCCACCTAATTAAGATATTAAAAGATGTAATTTTTTGAAATGGGTAATTTGCTAGTGATTATATGTAGTGCTAAATTTTATAGTTGAGCTAGATTAAAATTTTGTAATTAAATTTTCAATGTCCCTTAAATTAGAATTACCCATGAAATTTAAAATAGTAGCACTAATTATTATTGTTTACCAAATTACTCATAATGATTTAACTAAATTTGTATCATTTTTTTTAATGCTGTCAATGATTAATATCACAATTTAGGTTAAAAGTAACTGTTTTGGACAATTTTTATGGTCAAATGATTATTTTGATATGGTCTCCCAAATTTTGTGGTTATAGTGGTAGAGTATGGGAAAATAGTCATTTGACAATCTTTTTAACTCAAATTGTGACATTAATTAGTAAAACAAATTGAAAAACATTTAATTTCTAATTTATGAAACATTTTGTCGTTGTTGCCTTATTGTTATATTTTTTATTTATTATCTGTATTTTTATTTCAATTATTTTTTGAAGGGTATACTTTATTTATAGTAAATTTGTTTTGTTTTATTTTATGTTTGTTTTAATTTATTTTATTATTATTTTTTTTCAAATCTATTTAATTGTTTTTATTATTTTTTTTCTTTCATTTCATTACTATATAGTTTGCAATTTTCAAAAGATATTCTCATTTTTAACATATTCATATTATATATCTAATATTTTGGAGTTAACCAAATAGTCAAATTGATTTAAATTTGTCTATTATCAAAAATAAATTTTGAGTATTATTAAAATCTAAATTTTTGTCGGACATGTTATTTTGTAATTATTATTTGTAGGTTATTACTTAATGTTATTTTATTATTTATTTTTATCCTAAAAAATATGTCTACTTCTGTCTATTAAACTTATTGCTTTTATAATTATTGTTGTTTTTTTCTTATTATTGTATTTTTCTATTATTGCTATTAAATATGTTTACTTATTATTGTATTTTTATCCTAAACTTATTGCATTTATAATTATTTTATTTATTTTTTACACATATGAAAAGAATGTGGTCCATGACTAGTTTTTCGCGCATAATACTTGAAATATTTGTGTTGCAATATTTATTTTTTATGTTTTTATTTCAGTTACTATTTATAGTAAATTTGTTTTTATTTTATTTTATGTGTTCTTTTTTCTTTTTGTTTTATGTTTTATTTTTTATTTTTTAGTATGTTATGTTATGTTATGTTTTATTTTAATTTAAGCATTTGGTAGATCCAAATATTGGGAGGATCATTTGTTATAGTAATTCTTTTTTAATTTTTTTTTTCATTTTATTGTTCTGTAATTTTCTTTTTTGTGCCAAAAGCTATTTCCCCACTTTTATTTTTTATTTTTTATTATTATTATTATTATTATTTTCTAAACAATAAGGTTCTCCATGTTTTAAAATTAAGAGATAATGACACTTGGATACTTTGTATTTTGTTTTAATGACAGATGGTACCCCGTGTTTGAGAAATGACACTAGAATACTTTTAAAATTCATTTTGTGACATTTTTTTCCGTAGAGCATATAAAATGTTCAAAATACTCTTATATTAGCTAAATAAATAACAACAAATTTTAAATTTTTTTGCACTATAGGATCCTGAACTCTTAAAATGTTAGCAATTTAATCATGAAAGTAAAAAACAATTTCCTTTTTCTTTTCTTTTTCCTCTTCCGCTATGCTTCTTCTTCTTTTTTTCATCTCCTTTCCATCTTCATCACCTTCTGCTCATCTCTATTTGCTAGGGTAAAATAATTTTTCTTTCTTTTCTATTCTTTATTTTTGGTGCTTCGTCTTCTTCTTCCACATTTCATCTTCATTAGCTTATGCCCGCCTCGTCTGTCAAAGTAAAAAAAAAATTCTTTGTTTTTATTTTCCTTTCATTTTTCTCTTTCTTTTCTTTTCCTTTTTCTTTTTCATTTTCTTTTTTCTTTTATTTCTTTTCTTTTGTTTTTGTTTTTGCTTTTCGTTTTCGTTTTCGTTTTTGTTTTCATTTCTTTCTTTCCTTTTATTTATATTTTTCTTTCTTTTTTTATTTTTATTTTCTTCTTCATCTTTTGCTAGAAAAGAAAAAAAAAAAAGAGAAGAAAAGGAAAAGAAAAGAATTTTTTTTTTTTTAAACCTCGACATAGGAGCAGAAGATGATGAAGATTGAAAGGAGAAGAAGAAGACGAAGTAACAGCAATAAAACACGAAGAAGAAGAGAAATAAAAGAAAAAAAAAATAAGAAAATGTAAAATAAAGAAAAGAAAGAAAAATAATTAAAAAAAAAAATTGTTCTACCCAGCAGATAGGGAAGGGACAGAAAGAAGGTGATGAATATGGAAAGGGGAAGAAGAAGAAAAAAAAAGAAGAAATGAAAAGAAAAGGATAGAAAGAGAAATTTTTTTATTTTTTATTTTTTATTTTTACTTTCAAGACTAAATTGTTACTATTTTAAGAGTTCATGGACCTAAAATAAAAATAAAATAAAATAATATTATTTTATTGTTATTATTATTATTATTTTTACTTTCAAGATCAAATTACTAACATTGTAAGAGTTCAGAGACCTATGGTGCAAAAAACTTACAATTTATTTTATTTATTTAACCAATATAAGAGCATTTTGGACATTTTATACCAAATGTTGTAAAATGAATCTTGAAGCATCTGTCATTAATGCAAAATACAAGTACTCAAATTTCATTATCTCTAAAAAAAAAAAAAAAAAAGGGCCAAGTGTACTAACTGTGGGGAGGCCGGGCACTCTCACAAAAAATGTCCACAAAGTGTACCTGCGACGAGTCAGTGGGAAACAAGAGTTGACCTTAGCCAACAGTGAGGGTAGTAAAATTGTGACTCATATTTTTACATTGTTTTATCATGTATTTCATATTTTTACATCGTTTTATATCAATCAACAAATAAAAAATGAAAATGAATTTTTTTTCTTACTTAAATATGGATCTTATAAGTGGAAAATAGTGTGATATCACCCAATTCCCCCAAGCAACACATAAAAAATTAAAAGGAATTTTTTTTAAGGCCGCACTACGTTGAGATCGGGTGGATGTTAGGGTGGTTCGGATGGATTTAATGAGGCCTGACACCAACATCGAACTCTTATTGTGGCATGATCTAT
>WUAT03000006.1:1246221-1258875 GCA_010015005.3 Ulmus americana
GTACCATGTTTTGTGGAAGAAGAAGAAAGGGAACTGAAGAGAAGAGGAAGAAGAGAGAGATAAAGGGAAACAAAAAACCAAAGTTAAATGAGTTTAAATTTGATTTAAGGGAATTTAATGATGTATTAATTGTTTTATTTATTTAATTAAGTTTATGTTTTATTTTGTAATTTAAAGGGTATAAAGGTCAAAAAAGGTCTACTTAAGGCGAGTAGTATCCAAAATGGATTAAACGAAGAGAAGGAGGTCCATTTAAGATGATTTCCCTTTGAATTTCGAAAGAGTTTAATTTCCCTTAATTTTGTCTCATTTCCTCTTAATTAGATGGGTAGCCTCCTAAAAAATAATTTATTGGCCCAAATATCTCCTAAAAGTTGCATGAACCTAAAGTTAAAAATTGATTCAAATATCTCTTTAAAATTAAATTTGCACAAAATACAATGAATAATAATTTTAAGAGATATTTGGGTCAATTTTCAACTTTAACGATACATGAAATTCACCCAAACTTTATTGGGCACCTGAGATTGAGCTATTAAAAAAAAAAAAAGGTCCTTTTTGCAATTGTTTTGCTCTTTTCGTCCTCGCTTCGCCGAGTAAGCTTTCCACTTCTGCGTGGTTCTCTCCCTACCGATTGGACGGGAAGCCTCTAACAACGGCCATTCCCCCTCCGGCGCCTCACAGTTTTCTTAGCCAAAATTAAAACCCTAGCGGAGTAATTCTTCAGGTAATTACTTTTCCATTCCCAATATTAGTGTTTGCCGATTTCTCCGCTGTTTTTTTTGTTTGTTTTCCTGGAAAATTGAGTAATAGAAGTTCACAATATTGTTTGGATTGTGAAATTTTTGACTCCTGTGGAGGTTACTTCGCAACTGTTATTTGGTATTGGAAAGTATGAGATTACGATATGTGATTTTGGGTTCTACCTTAATATTTTTGTTAGTAGGGCAATAACTCAACTTTGGAATTATATACTTTTGGTGGTTTGTTTCAAAGTGCAATACTGGATACATGTTTGTTTTGTTTTCTGAGAATTGAATGTTGTGTAGTGCTTCAATTGTTTTTACTTTGTAAAATTGAAAACATATGATCGATGCAGGGACTAGGGAGAATGGACAGCAATCTGAAAACATGGGTATCCGACAAGTTAATGTCACTGTTAGGATTTTCGCAGAACACGCTTGTTCAGTATATTATTGGGCTTTGTAAGTTTGCGTTTACCTTCTGCTGTTGATTTGCTTTTATGTAGTTTATAATCACTGGTTTATTTATCATAAAAATGAGCAATGTGCTGCAATTTGCGTGGTTGCAGCGAAGCAAGCAACTTCGTCTGCTGATGTGCTGAGTAAGCTTGTGGATTATGGGTTAGAATCATCTAGTGAAACTCGTGCATTTGCTGAAGAAATCTTCAGAAGGGTACCCCGTAAACAATCTGGTTTAAATGTAAGTTTTTGTTGATACTGAACTACATTTTAATCTGCAAGTTTCATGAAACAGATGGTTAGTTTTGTTTTCTTCAGTTTTATCTTCTGGGAAAGTTGCATCTAAACATTTACTGCTTTATGTGTGTATATCAGCTTTATCAAAAACAGGAGAGAGAAGCTGCCATGATTGCTAGAAAGACATATACTTTGCTGGATGCAGATGATGAGGACGACGACAATGATATTGTTGATGCTAGTGGAAAAACTTCTGCTGAAACAACACAGGAAAATAGAAGAGGAGTATCCCATAACAAAAGGTTTCGGAAGAAGACTGAGAATCAAGACGAAGACGACGAGGTAGGGTTTCCATACTTAGATTTTTCTTCTCTTCTGGTTTTGTTTTTAATCATGATGTCTGGTAAACTGCTCTTGGTGCTTCTTCTAATATTTAACTTGACTTTTGACTTTCTAATATGCTTCAGGAGATTAGGAAAGGGGAAGAAGAGAGACGCGTTAAAAGAAGAACATCCTCTGATGAAGATTCTGAGGTGCTATTCTTAAATGTTACCATGTTGAAGCAAAGTTGTCCTGGCCTTTTAGCATTAAAATTTTATTTTGTGTGAAAAAATTGGTTAATCAATTGATACAGTGCTGTAGTCCTACTTTCACCTTTTGGCCTTTGTGGGTTGCTTTGTCTTCTTGCTACAGATGTTTATTGTTCAGTGATTATTCATTGAATTATATGAAGTTTCTATGTGCAAACCAACTCCTAGACGACTAAATTCTATTGAAAAACAAAAATTGCATTGTTTTCTTTATACTTTTTTCCTAATTGTTTTGACATGTGGCATGTATTTATGATGATTTGCAGTCAGACGAAGAGATGATACGTGATCGAAAAGAGAAAGAGCAATTGGAGAAAAATTTAAGGGAAAAGGATAACACAGCTACACGGAAGGTACAAGTTTTGGTTTCTTCTAGCTGTTAGTAATAGAGTTGCTTGGATGTTCATTCTTTCTTCTAACTACGCCTAGTTGTTTTAAAGTTGCATATATATATATATATTAAGTGGCTTCATTGTCTTAGTTAGCCGACCGTGTATAGCTAAAAACGTGTAAACCAAACGCAATGTTGTGGTACAAAATCATATATTATTATAGCCCTGGTTTTGTGGTTTACATGTGTAGAAAGTTTTGGTCTGCACGGGGTCTTTCCAACAGTGAAAATTATCTTAAAGTTACTTTGTTATACCTTTTTGGAGGTCTCCATTTGTAGACAACTTTGGTCCTTCCCTTGCTATAGCATATTCTTACTAATGACATTTGTTGATATTAAGTTGCTAATTCCTTTTTTTTTTTTTCTCTTCCCAAAAACAGTTGACAGAGCAAAAGCTATCCAAAAAGGAAGAAGGTAAGAACATTTTGAGAGATAGATATAATACCGTTAATGTGCATATAGAGACTTGTATACTGTGACTGTGCTAATAGATATAAATGTATGTATATATTTATATTTACATATATATATGTGTGTGCATGTGTGTTTTTAATATACTTGTATTTTATTTATGTTGGCTAATCATGATGTATGTTATTGGACGACAGAGGAGGCTATTCGAAGATCTAATGCTTTGGAGCAAGATGACCTTCATACATTAAGGTTTGTCCATTTAATTTGTGATTAAATTTGACTCATATAATTAATTGTTGGAAGCTTGCCTTCCTATAGTTAAGAGGCTTCCTAACCTTTGAAGTGTAGTTGAAGAGATAAAATATAATAGGAAAGTTGTTTAGAGTCCAGTTAGTTTTATAATGCTTTTGCTCTTCTATTTTCCTTTATCATCTGATCTGTTTCTTGTTCATTTCATTTGTGTGCTTCACATTGTTGCATTTTAGCAGCAGGTGTGGTGGCTTTCCAAGTTTGTAGGCCTTGTGTGGAACATCCTATTTTAGTTTCAACTCAGCTTTGTGCCTAGGCCTAGTACTTAGCAGTTACCACTTGAAATCATGCAAATTGGATTGAGAAGGATATATTTCAATATATATATGTGTGTGTGTGTGTGTAATTATGTCCTCTTTGAATTATTTAAATATGCTATAAGTAATGAAAGGATTTGAGTATATTTCATATTCATGGAATTGTGCGGGCTTCAGAAAGATTTACTGAACAAGAAGTTGGTCTTAACTCTTTTCTTCTGTCTCTCTTTATATGTTGTATACATCAATACATGGAAGATGGAAATGATTTATCATCTGAAATATTTACTGAATAAGCAGTTATTAGTAAATTTTATTGTTTTATTTATTTTTTGTGTGTTTCTGCATGTGATCCAGAAAATATTCAAGACAAGAATATTTAAAAAAAAGGGAGCAGAAGAAGTTGGAGGAAATCAGGTATGAGAAATTTCATCTTGCAGTTTAATTTAGTTGCTTTTTTATTTTATTTTTATAACTGATGAAGCAAATGCTTTTAATTGTTCTATATATTATACTAGATATTTGTAATTCTTTGTTCTTTCATTCTAATACCCCAAACATATCATGTGTATCTCAGAGATGATATAGAAGACGAGCAATATTTATTCGAAGGCGTGACGTTAACAGAAAAGGAACGTCATCAATATAGGTATTTTTACTACTCCCTGCCTCCCAATACCTTTCCTTTCATATGTTCACAAATGTCTGGCTTGATTTAGCGCATTAATTTTTTGTTCTCTTCCTCAATTCTCTAATGGTTGGCAAATCAATTAGGTTCTGCATTATTTTATTATTAATACTATTTTTTTTTTTTTAGTAAGAAACAGGAACAGAAATATTATTAATAAATTTAGTACAAGAGAGCACACAATAGGACAAGACATTGTTATAAATATTATGTCTAACCTGAAAATTGCTGATGCTTAAATTTAAGGTGATCTTATAAATAAAATGCATGTAGGATCAGATTAGCGTGTAAGAACCATTCTTTTCTTGTTACCCAGAAATTGCTAATGCTGAAATTTAGGGTGATGTGATCAAATAGTGGTTTATTAGAATTATGAAACAAAAGGCATACATAGCCCAATTAGTGTGTTATAACCTCTCCACTTGCTCTGTTAATTTAAAAAAAGTTCAAATATCTGGAACCATTGATTTTAGGGTTCCAATGAACCATTGTGAACAGATGTGCTAAACTCACTATCTTTTCTTGTCCTTTCACATTTAAGAATAGAATAATAGTTTAAATCAGTGGCTTTGATTCAGGTGCCTCTCATGGGCCTGTTTGGAAGAAGATTCAAAAACCCTGTTTGAATCACAAAGCCTATTTAAATCAGCAATCCTGTTCAAATACATTGTTTAAATACTCTACCAAACAACAATTTTCTTTTCCAAAATACTCTGGTCAAATACTCCCTTGTTCAAATAGCCAAATAGTCTTCCCAACAAGCCCACAAAAACAGTATCTATCAATAATTTTGTATTGTTACTTGAGCTATATGAAGTCCACTCCGTTAATGCTTGGTGCCAGCAAAATCATTTGAAAGTTTTGAAACCTTTTTATGTGCATATCTTTTATTGTGTGTATTTGCGTTTATGATTCTGAAAAGTGAGTTCATGTACTTGTATGTTTCTGTAGTATGAAGAAGCAAATATATGATCTTGTGAAGAAGCGATCAGAGGAAGCTGATGATACTGACCAGGTAATTGACAGTTTTTAGTAAGCAGTGCAGACATTCCTTATATTCATTCATTTTTCTCTTTAGCTATTTATCAATACAATCTACCAAATATCAGATTTCATTAATTTTTGAGGGTTAATAATTACTAGACTTAGTTCATTTTAAATTAGCACATTTTGTTGATTTTGATAAACTTTTTAATTGTTAATTAAGTTTATCTTCTGCATTTTTCCTTATTCATTCTTGTTTCTTGAAATCTTTTCTGGAGTGCAGTACAGGATGCCAGATGCCTATGATCAGGAGGGTGATGTTAATCAGGAGAAAAGATTTGCTGTGGCCATTCAACGTTACAGGTGATCACTTGAAAAAGGACATGACACCTACTGTCATCAGTTATTTCTAACATGCACACCCATGTTTCACATGCAAAGACAAGCATGCATTGCATACACACTTTCACAAACTGTGATTGATTTTTTTTTTTTTTTTTGAAGTTTAGAATTTTTACAACTTGAAAATGAATTGGTAATCAGGAATTGCTTCTACTACCTATTTTAAGTCTTTGTACCTTGTGTCTTTTAGGGATACAGGTGCTGCTGAGAAAATGAACCCGTTTGCAGAGCAGGAGGCTTGGGAGGACCATCAAATTGGTGAATTCTTGCCCAAGTTCTTAGAATTTATTTTTCTTTAATGGCACTTAACAATTTTTTTGAAATCTTAGAATTTTAATTTTGATGTTATATCTGTAGGCAAGGCAACGCTAAAGTTTGGGTCTAAAAATAAAAAGCCAGTATCTGATGAATATCAGTAAGTTGGTCTCTCTTTGTTATGCTTCTTTGCTGAGGCCTGTTGTCTTAAATTCCTTTTGTAAGCTTTCTAAATATTTACTCTTGTTGAATTTTTTGACTTTTAGGTTTGTCTTTGAGGACCAGATTGACTTTATTAAAACAACAGTGATGGATGGGGATGAGGTATATATATATTTTTGATTACGTTAATTCTTGTTTATCTCGATTCTTCGGTATTGTGCCAAAAGCCGCATCTATAATCTCATAAATTTTGGTTTTGGAGATATTGTTATGGTTTTGTTGTGAATGTCTCATCTCCTTGTCACATTTTTGCGATGAAGTTTGATGCTGAGCAGACAACTGAGGAACACGAGAAGTCTGAGGCAAAATCAGCCTTGGAGAAGCTACAGGTTGCTTTTACTGTCCATTTTATTTTCTGATCTTTTTTCTTTTTTTTGGTGTGTATATTTTCCCTTATATTCATCAGAACTTATCTGCAAGTTGAAACATGTTTAATGCTTGGAGATAAAAATTGTAATGGAAAGGCATCAAGCTGTTGATAAATAATGGGATAAACTCTTACAAGAACAAAAAAATTATCTTGTTTTGGAAATTCTGAAAAATTTCGAAAACTTTATCCTGCCTTCCAAAGATTGTAGGGTTCAGGGGACCTAGCCTGGAACTCAAGTTACCAAAGCATGTTTGGGAGTTTTCTGGGGAAAATACTTATATCGAAAAGATGATTTTGCTGTTCCATTACACTTACCAAACCTTTTTGCTCTCATTCAGGAGGACAGAAAAACTTTGCCCATATATCGTTATCGCGATGACTTGCTCCAAGCTATTCATGATCACCAGGTTTCTTATTTTCCTCATTCCCCATGTTAGAATATGCTTATTAGACTTGGATTGTTTTTGTTGAACCTGCATGTTGATGAGTATCTGGCATGATGCTTGAAAGCGTTACTAGCATTTATGAAAATCTGTATTAGCATGTTGGCTTGTAATACATTAACGTGATTATGTACAAACATAGTATGTATACTAGCATTTTCCTTTTGTATTGCACGTTTTTGTACAAATAACTTTAGGGTTGTCCGTGAAGGTATATTTCTCTTATAAGTTCTGACATCTGCTATTGTATTTTTAGGTTCTTGTAATTGTTGGAGAAACTGGTTCTGGAAAGACCACACAGATACCGCAATATCTTCATGAAGCTGGATATACAAAGCGTGGAAAGGTAAGCCATTTTACTTGTAATAGCATGTCAATTGATTGAACTTTGGAGTTCTCTTTGATTGCAGTTTTCTTCAGCCAAACTAAGAACATAGTTTATTAAAGGAGAACTTCATTGAACAAAGAGAAAATGTTGATGAGATTGCACCTGTTAAGACTTATAAGTGAGAATATTGGTGAGATTTTGTTTGTTTAAAGCTCACTAGTGTTAATGAGAACAATTAAATTTTTTCAATTTTAAATGGACAACTAGAAGTCATTGTCAATGCAGTTTCTGTGAAATTTGCTTAACCTCAACAGCTGCACCAATAGAAAAAAAGAGAAAGTTATTGAGTACGAATCACTGGCTCTATCAATCCAAGTTTAAATTTTTATAAACCTCTACTTAGAATCGTGTTTTACTTTTCTCTGAGCATCCAACGAAGTAATATATATTGAGGCTGTTTGGGGCACTATTCAGAAAACTAGAATCTGAATCTTAGCTCTAATATTTGTTGTATGTTTTTGAGATCCTGCACTTGTATGTAATTCCTACCTAGCTAGTCTAATGTCTGACAAAAAGTGATAGCAGCTTTGGAAAAATGTGATTGGGATGACTTTATTTGGTAACTAAATATTATCTGCTTGGCTTATAGAATTTTATCCGTGCTTTCAGGTTGGTTGTACACAACCACGGCGAGTTGCTGCTATGAGTGTTGCTGCCCGTGTTTCTCAAGAAATGGGTGTTAAACTTGGCCATGAGGTAAGCCACCTCAGGGATTTATTATATCATTTGATTGGGATGTTCAACAATAATACTGGATTTCCCATCTTTTGTTCAAACTTTTATATCAACTGTTGTGGCAATTGGCAAGTGAAAGATCTTTTTTTTTTTATTTATTAATTTATTATTATTGTTGGTTATAATCTTTCCTCCGTAAGTTGGTATTAAAAAGTTGGTATCCCTAGTATTACTTTTATTTGAAATTACGTCTGGAATTCTTTGTATTTACAAGAAATATTCAGTTGATAATTGTGATTTGATCCCCTGTGCAATAGTAACAACACTTTTTTCTTTTGCAGGTTGGTTATTCCATTCGTTTTGAAGATTGCACATCAGACAAGACTGTACTGAAATATATGACAGATGGAATGCTGTTGCGTGAATTCCTTGGCGAACCAGATCTTTCAAGCTACAGGTAAGCTTGGGTGCCCTGTTTACATCTCATCTATGGCTAGCTGTCTGGTTGGTTACTCAACCTCACTTTATATGTTTTTAAAATTTCAGTGTGGTAATGGTGGATGAGGCCCATGAAAGAACACTCTCAACTGATATTCTTTTTGGTTTGGTAAAGGTAAGTAGAAACTCTTTTAACATAAGAGCTATTTTTTTATGGCCGTACTTTTTCATCAAATTCTCATGATATTCATTTCTTTTTTTTATTATTTATTTTTAACCTTTTTCCAAGTACTAGGGTACTAGTGGACTGTTTTTCCAACTTTTGAGTCACATTCCTGTTGTCACCTGTTAAACAGGAAGCGGGGTTTTGTTTTGGTTTGTTTGTGGAAAATGCATAAAATCTTGATTTAAGATAATAAAGGAAATGATGATGTAGGGTATAGGTCTGAACTCTGCTAATCTAGTTGGATTTACCTCTCAATTTGAAAAGTAATCTGATTTATCTAGTATATTGTGTGCTAGTTGAAAGAACTATGCTCTGTTTGCTGTAGCACTAATAGATTTTTCCTTCTTTTGGTGTGGGAGAGTGTTTTGATATTGAACCTACTTTTCTACTTTATCATCCTTGAAACATTAATAGAAAATTGTGGATTATCTGACACAGTTAATGTGTTTTTGAATAGGATATTTCTCGATTTAGACCAGATCTAAAGTTGCTTATCTCAAGTGCGACTCTCGATGCAGAGAAGTTTAGTGATTTTTTTGATTCTGCTCCAATTTTTAAAATTCCGGGCAGAAGGTTTCCTGTTGATATACACTATACCACAGCACCAGAAGCTGATTACTTAGATGCAGCAGTGGTGACTGCTCTTCAAATCCATGTGATGCAACCACCTGGTGATATATTGGTGTTCCTTACTGGTCAGGAAGAGATTGAAACAGCAGAAGAAATTATGAAACATAGGACTAGGGGCTTAGGGACGAAAATTGCTGAGCTTATCATCTGCCCCATCTATGCCAACCTCCCGTCAGACCTACAGGCAAAAATATTTGAGCCAACACCTGAAGGTGCAAGGAAGGTTGTTATTGCCACAAATATTGCTGAGACATCATTAACTATCGATGGGATTAAATATGTCATTGATCCTGGCTTTTGCAAGATGAAGTCTTACAATCCAAGGACTGGGATGGAGTCATTGCTAGTCACTCCCATCTCCAAGGCATCAGCAAACCAGAGGGCAGGTCGATCTGGTCGAACAGGTCCTGGGAAGTGCTTCCGATTATATACTGCTTACAACTATTTGCATGATTTGGATGACAATACGGTGCCGGAAATACAAAGGACTAACCTTGCAAATGTTGTGCTTATGCTCAAGAGTCTTGGTATTCATGATTTGTTGCACTTTGACTTTATGGACCCACCACCATCTGAGGCGCTACTAAAAGCATTGGAACTGCTCTTTGCACTGAGTGCCTTGAATAAACTAGGCGAGTTGACTAAAGTGGGTAGAAGGATGGCGGAGTTTCCTCTTGATCCCATGCTATCTAAAATGATAGTTGCTTCAGACAAGTATAAGTGTTCAGATGAGATTATTTCCATTGCCGCCATGCTTTCTGCAGGCAATTCAATATTTTACCGGCCAAAAGACAAACAAGTCCATGCTGACAATGCACGATTGCTTTTCCATACTGGAAATGTGGGAGACCATATTGCCCTGCTGAAGGTTTTTCTTTTTACTGGTTACTTTCTTTTTTTCCTTTGGGGTGGGCTTATTAAATGCAAACCATGTGATACTGAATTTTGCAAAATTCCATTATAGTAATGTTCTTTGACAGGTTTAAAACGGGCCCTGGGGGTGGTGTTGTTTTAACTTTACTAGCTAAGTAGTGATTACAGTATTTCTGAAATTTATTGGCCTTATTTTCTGTTATATGTTTCTACTAGGTATACAGTTCATGGAAAGAGACAAACTACTCAAAACAGTGGTGTTTTGAAAATTATATACAGGTACTTTTTGATATCTAAGAAATTTTTTTTTTCCGTCCCGTCAATTGTGCTACTGCTTATTGTTTTGATAAAGTACTTAATTAGCTGCACGAATTTAGTGTGTGCTGGACAAGTTTTAAAGTCAAATTTTAACAACAGTTTTACTACTGCTTACAGATCTTATTTAAAATCAAACCCACTGGTTACATAGTATTTACTGTATACTTTTAGCAATTTGTTCTTACCATTGTAGCTAACTGATTACTGTTTTCTGTTAACTTGGTAATAAATTAAGATGCTATTTCTTTAATCAAAGGGGATCTCATTGTTGGCAATGTTTACAGTATAGGAGCATGACACGTGCAAGAGATATCAGAGATCAACTTGAAGGGCTCCTGGAGAGAGTTGAGATTGAGGTTACCTCAAATCCCAATGACTTGGAAGCTATAAAGAAGGCCATAACATCTGGTAATGTATTTCAGTATACTTGTGATGACTATGTGGAATGCTTCTTGTTTTGTTGATTGTTGAATTTAATTCTAATTTCTAAACTAAATTTCTCTTAGGTTTCTTCCATCACTCTGCTAAGTTGCAGAAGAGCGGATCTTACCGGACGGTCAAACATCCACAGACTGTTCATATACATCCCAGCTCAGGGCTGGCACAGGTAAAGAGACTATACTTTGCTTGGCTTTCACTTTCTTAAGAGCACGTTGGCCTATTAAGTAAATTGATTTAAACACTATATAGTATGTATACATGCACTTTTCCTCTTTTATTCATTTTTCCATGATGGAAGCTATATCTGGCGGGTTATTATGTTACTTCTAGCGCGAGATTTGGTTTTTATTGCCTCGTTTATATGCCCATTATTTTGGTCATAAGAAGCAGAATATAGTGAAGGATTAGGATGTCATGATCTAAATATCTAACGAAACAACATTCTTTTTCGTGTTGTATTTTCAGGTGCTTCCGAGATGGGTCGTATACCATGAATTGGTGCTTACAACCAAGGAATACATGAGACAGGTAATAGTTCCCTCTGCAGAGTTGGATACTTACATACTTTCCCTGTTTTGAGTCAATGTTTTAGATATCCTTTATATGGTAGCTAACAATACGGAGACAATCTTATTGCAGATAACAGAACTAAAGCCAGAATGGTTGGTCGAAATAGCCCCACACTATTACCAGCTTAAGGACGTTGAAGATCGTATGTTCTCTCTTTTATCTCAATATTTTCTTCCAGAATAGTGTTTATGAGACACAAGTTTAGCACATATAACAAGACATAGTTTCCTTTAGGACATTCACAATACATAGTTTGGATCACAAGATATAAGTGAAAAATTTCAATAAAAATAGAGTAATAATTTCATCCAATCCTACTTTATACTGTGTTCCAAACTAGGCGAATCTGTACTATTTAGAATTGACCTGAAGCTATCAGTTTTAGTAGCTGACATGGTCCATATTTATTCTGTTATTTGATTGGTAAGTTGCTAACTTATATGATCTGCTGCAGCTGCTTCGAAGAAAATGCCACGCGGAGAAGGGCGAGCGTCGTAGAACCGAAAACTGCGCATTTGTCTTGCTTTTGCTGGAACACTGAGAATTGCTCTACATGATGGACAGTGTACATAAAATTTTGCGTTCTTAAGCTTGCTTACCCGTAACATTGTATATAGATCCCATATCCAGAATGACAAAATTTGATTGGGGCTTGTTTTGAGGGAGAGACTCTTTGAACTATTTTTAACAATGAGTGGATCCGACCCATATTTTAGGGATTTTAACCCCAATTAGATTAGAGTTCCTATAGGATGTTTAACTCCCAATATGACATAATCTGTACTAGTGAATTTTGATCATTTTTCTTTCACAACGATTTTTAAGTGAAATTTTTTATTCATACGAGGATGAATTAAAAAAGGGATAATTATATTTTAGTACCCTCTAGTTTGAGGAAGTTTCAAAAAATACCTTGAGTTTTCAAAAAATACTAAATAGGGGATTCTGGTTTGTATAAATAAAGTATTAGTATTTTGAAATCACTTATTTTTTTAAAAATACCAAAACTATCTCTTTACTTTCAAATAAAAAATAAAGAGCAATTATTTAAATAAAAAAATAAAATTATAAAACTACTTAAAAAAAAAATACACAATCTAAACAAAAATAAAACAAAAACAAAAACCAAAACAATGCATATCAAAATCATCTCCTCCCACCTCTCTTGTCCTCCCACTCCAGATCATATCGATCGACCTTGTCAAAACCCAACCACTTGCCTCAGTTCCTACCCTTCCCTCTCCAGATTCGGCTGACGCACTTCCCCCTCCCTCTCCAGATCCAGCCAATGCGCCTCCCCCCCCCTCTCTAGATTCGGCCGACCCAGCCCA
>WUAT03000006.1:1329102-1339894 GCA_010015005.3 Ulmus americana
GCAATATACATCACACTATCAGCAATCTCACGAGAAAAAGCATTAATATCCAAGACATGACCATACTATTACACTGAAACCATGAACTATAGCAATCATCATTTAAAGCAGGTCTGGAAAGACTATCATCAACAAAACAGAGTTTACTTTTCGTAATTAAAGCCATTGTCATGGCACGACTCCAAGAGTTGTAACTATTACCGATTAATGGTTGCGAAACTAAGGCAAGACTAGGATGATCGCCATTACTGAGGTAGTAAGGAGAGTTCGAATCATTTGAAGCAGATCGATCCTCATTAGTAAATCGATTTGTGTTGGTGCAATTTCCACCATTGTTGTTGTTGTTCGATGCTCCTCCTCGAGCCATGACACAATTGAAGAAAACTGAATCGAAGAAGAACAAAAGAAGACAAATCGATCGAGAAACACCCAAAGAACGATCCAAGAGCAGATCAAAAGAGCTCTAATACCATATTAGAAAGCTCCTGAATAATGAAGAAGAACAGAGGAAAAAGTGGGAAAAACTTGTATATTCAATCGAATGGATAAAAGGATGATACAAGATGTTTATATACAGCTAAACATCTAAACTACCAGCTAAGCAAGCTAGCTAAGATACAACTGTAAATGCTAACTAATTGACAGCTAATAAGCTGCTGTTACAATGCCACCTCAACAGTCTTAACAAACTAACATTCCTTCCTAACAACCTTCAATCAGATCAACTTGTAGTCTTAACACCTCCAGAAGAAGAATCCATCTATTGGGAGGGACTGGGGGGTCAAATATGGTCAAATGTAAGCTTTTAGAATGATGCTCAAATCAACAAAAACAAAATTTCAGTAATTTCAGTCTATGACTACATACACAAAACAAAACAGACGGCCAAGTAAAATCTCAGGAAAGCCACACAAGTACTGGGGAATAATCAAGTTATAAAACATATGGTCAACTCCATGATATATCTTATGAACTCTTCAGAAAATATGGGAAGGAAGAATCTTTTGCCTTAAGTTGGTTAGTTGAGAGGAGTTGGCAGCTGAGGGGAAGGTAAAAAGACATTCAAAACGGCACAAATGCGATGGGTTTATCAATACAAATTTAAAAGATTGATAGAGAAATAGAAAGTTTGTTAAGCAAATATCAGCATAAGCCAAATGGAGAAGCATTAAACACAAAGTTTCTTTCATTAAAGGAAACATATACTTCTTTAAACTGATCATGAAAAATAATCTAGTTCACATGAAATAAAATTGATGAGCGAAAAAAACAAAAATAATAAACCCATGAATGGAACAAACCTGTACAGCTTATTGGACTATCAGGTTGATTGATGAAGTCAACCAGAAATTTCTCCATCACATCAGCATTATAGTCAATTTTAGGCCTATCAGAGTATCCCAGACCAGGCCAATCAAGAATTGTGGCTCGCCAATTGGCTCCACCATCTCGCTGAACTATGTCTCTAGCAACTGATCTCCATTCTTCAACAGTACTAACATCAGAAATGGTCGGTACCATGAGAATATTCTTTGAAGGACCGCTGGTTTTCCCTTCATGTTCCTCATAGTAGATGTTGATCAAATTTTCCTTGAACTTCCATTGCCAACTATTAGTCTGAAATAAAACTACCATCATAACTCCACAATTGTCACAACGAAAATTAAGGCAAAACCAATAGCATAAATGAACTAATAGTTGACTTATTGGCTCAAATGCACCCTATTCATTTGGCTGCTTTGGCACTTTGCTCCGTATTGTTTTGGGTCACTAAAACCCTATTGTTTATGTTAATTGGCATTTGTGACATAAATGTGCCCCAAAATAGGGGGCATTTTTGACCAGAAATGCCAATGAACAGAACTAGAGGGGGTTTCATGACCCCAAAAAAAAAAAAAAAGAATAGGGGGCAAAGCGCCAAAATGGCCAAACTATAGGGGGCATTTGAGCCAAGTAGTCATAATAGTTTTCAGTATATGACTATACTAAGCAAAAGGCAAAAATCCAATTCATCCTACATCATTGCCATGTACATTAATCTCCCAGCAAAGCTGGTTTTGTGATTACAGAGGAGTTTTGTGTCTTTTTTTTTTTTTGGTAGAGGGAATTTTCATTAAACAAAAGGAAAGCTACAGCGGGTGGCCATTAACATCAGTTGTAGGCAAAACTGACGGCCAAGAACAACCAGAAACAGGGAAAACAGAAGAGGGAAATTGGAGGCTCCACCTAGCAACAATGTGGGCCACTTGATTCTTAGTCCTAAGAACATGAAGAAAAACTAAACTAGAGAAACTAAGAGAAAGAAAAGAAATTTCAGCCACAATATGAGTTATCTCCCAAGGTGGAATAGAAAGGTTATCACTCTCAATGCAAACAAAGTTCCAGCCATTACCAAGAGCCAGTCTGGATGCTAGAAGGCAAGCACTAGCTTCTCCAACAAGGGGAGAAGTAGCCGGAGACCAACAATCAGCAATCCAATCCAGAACTAACCCCTGCTGCTATAATCACAAAACCAGCTTTGCTGGAAGATTATTTGCAACATGCCTACATTTCCAATAATTATCAAAACTAGCTGCTTTTGGTAGCACATGTACGAAATTCTGTACCCATGTTCTATACAATGAACTTTATCTATATCTTCACAAGCAATCTATTTTCAATCAATCTAAGCCTTTAAACGCTTGGACAACAAAAATTCATCAATTTTATATCTTTTCTAACACCCCCATTAAGTTAATTCAATCAAATTTCTCAATAATCTGATTCAACAATAATTAAAACCAGTAGAATCCTTATAGTCTAATACCCAGATGCCCAACAAAACCCATGTATCAAAAATCACAAAAATGGCAACAATTAAAGACATCTGAAAATCCTAAGAGTAAATATTTTGAGACCAAATTTGTAAAGGGAAACAAGAGTTTAGACGCTGACCTTGGTTGGGGGTGAGGATTTATCGTTCTGAGAGAGCTTGGAGAAATCCACCGTGGTTGAAGCTTTAACCGTTAAGGATTTTGCAAAGTAACCATTCTGAAGAAAGATGGGTCTGCGAGTTCTGCAGTGCACCGCGAAGGAAGGCGATGAAGATGTGTAGAATGTGGCAGAGAACGCCATGGAAGTGTCAAAGATGGAGGTTTGAGAGAGATGCAGGAGAAGAGGAAGAAGAGCTGACCACCGGCTCAAACTGAGATTCTTTGGTTGTTGGGTGTGAAATTACAGGAATAACCTCAGCAGCTAACAGAGTACCCACAAACGACAATAATTTTCTTGACGCTTTGGCTTTGGGTAGTTGTTATTAGCTTCAAGTTCAACCAAAGACCGTCGATTTTCACGTGCTTGAAGCCTTGAACTTGGAGTTGGTAATAATCTTTGTTGTGGGACTTCTGGGAGTAAATTACATTTTTACCCCTGAGTAACAAATTGCCTTAATAAGTTTACATCGACTCCTCCTAATTTATTGTACTATTTTTACAAATAACTCTCTATCTGCTTCTTTAGACGGAACGATGTCACTTGATGATTAACCGCAAGATAGAAGGGGCAATTTGTAACAATAAAATAAATCAAAGGGATTGAATGTATCTTTTGAAATTCAAGGGGCAATTTGTTACTACCCTCAGTTAGAGGTTAAAAATGCAATTAATCCAACTTCTAACTTGTAACAAATTTTAAGGGATTTTTTACATTGTGGTTCCTTGTAATTTTAATTTTGCTTAAAAAGTACCTTCGTATTTTAGTAATCCCAAAAAGTACTCCGAATTGAGTAAATTATAAACTTTGGTACTCAAAACTTTTTTAGTGACAAAAATACCCTTTAATTAATTTTCTTTTAGTTTTTCTAATACAAATCAACACGTTTGGATATATGTCTAGCACATTCCAACAAATTTTAACAAATAAAAGCATTAAAAAAAATTGAAAACTTTCACTTAAAAGGACATTTTCGTTCTCACATGTTAGAAAATTTGAAATTCAAGGTACTAAAGTTTTTAATTTACTTTTTGCGATTATCAAAACACGGAGGTACTTTTGAAAAAAAAATGAAACGGTACCAAAATGTTTAAAATGTACCAAATTTAGCCTTGAAGTCGTTTTCTTCATGAATCTCAACTTCTCACCAGTAATCTTTGCAAGAACAAGAGCCATCTTTGAAGGAGTGAAAGCGGCTTCTATCTCTAACCACAATCTCCAACCCATAAACCTTAGAAATAAGCTTCATCACTACATGACAATCACTACAAATCCTCAAATTCTTCACTATTCTTATAGCCTTTCCTCCACCACGCAATCTGGCCATCCCAAAAGCCACAGCAAGTTTCTCACTGTGTCTAGACACAGAATTTTCCTTTTCCTCCTCTTCTATATCATACAAAACACACCCAACTTCTGGGATATACCCTCCTTCAGTTCTAAGCTTCAGCATTATTTCCCTCAGCTTCGCGTAAGCCTCTTTCGTTATCTCATTCTGTTTTTCATTCGACACAAAATGATAAATCAGCTTGTCAACTTCAATCATACTCCATCCCGGATTTTTTTGTATCCTCTGCTGGCTCATTGATCTTCTTACAGCAACAACATCCTTCCATTTCTTTGCAGTGGCGTATATATTTGACAGAAGAACATGGTCACCACAATTGTTGGGATCAAGTCCAGAAAGCTTTTCCTTCACTTGTTCCGCCAATTGAACGTTACCATGAATGCTGCAAGCACCTAAAAGAATCCGCCAAATGATGGCATTCGGTGAAGTTGGCATTTCGCACGCGAATTCATAGGCCTTCTGCAGCTTCCCTGCTCGACTATACAGATCAACCATACAACCATAGTGTTCAATGGTGGGTTCTATACCATAATCCATCATCTTAGAGAAATATCTACATCCTTCCTCAATCAAACCAGCATGACTACAAGCATATAAAATCGAAATGAAGGTGATCCCATCAGGCCTTATTCCAAATTCTTCCATCTCATGGAAAATCCGGATAGCTTCTTCGCCATAACCATGCATTGCTAGCGCTGCTATCATCGAGGTCCAAGAAACAATACTCTTTTTCTCCGGCATTGTTTCAAATACAATTCGAGCCATGCCCACATTCCCACATCTAGAGTATGCATCAATGAGAGCATTATTCACTGAAATCATCGACAGAAACCCAGCCTTCTCCACGAAACAATGTAGGATTTTGGAAAACTCGAATGCCCCGGCCTGCGCAGAAGCAGAGAGTATCCCTGTCAAACTAGTCTCATTTGGCTTCAATCCCACACTATGCATCTCCCTAAAAGTTCCAAAAGCATCACCAAAACAACCATTATGAGCAAACCCAACAATCATACTACTCCAAGACACATCATCCTTCACAGGCATCCTCAAAAACGCCTTCTTTGCAAGCTCAACCTCACCTGCTTTCAAATATCCATCAAGCATCACATTCCACGAAGTAGAATTCCAAATAGGCATCCTCTCGAACAGCCCCTCCGCTCCACTCACATCCCCACCTCTAAAACAAGCAGTAAGAATCGAATTCCAAGCAACAACATTTGGTTCAGGCATTTCCTCAAACACCTTCCGCGCAAACTCCAGACACCCACATTCCCCATACATACTTACAAGAGTCGTCCCAACAAACACATGCCCATCGAACCCATGAACCAAAACTCGACAATGGAGCTGAATCCCACTTCTGAAACACCTCAAATTCGCCGATGCCTTAAGAATAAACGCAAAAGAGAAGCTATCTATATCCATCGCTTTCCTGTACATTTCTTTGAAGGTAAGAAAGGCTTTTTCTGGGTTTTCAGATTGGGCAAATCCCCGAATAAGCGAATTGTACATGAAGGCATCTGGGTTTCGAATATGAACCAAGAGGCGGCGAGCATAGTCGAGAGCGTCGGAAATTGAGACGGAGCAATGGAGGAGAAGTTTTCCGGCGACCAAGGGATTGGCTTCGAAACCAGTTTTGACCACAAAGGCGTGGATTTGCTTCACGGTTTTGACCGTTTTGCACTTGTATAACAAAGAAAGGCACAGGTGTTCAGTTCTATTCATCCTAAGTTACGTTGCGGTTTTTGCTCAAAGTCGCAACTTTATTTCGCGGTTTCTTATTCTTTTCTCTCAAACTCAAAACGCTGCCGTTTAAAACATAAACATTTGAAGCGCCTAATATACTAAACGCGAAAGGATCTGGGCCGTTGAAAGAGAACACGTGACAGCCGTTGGTTCTAGGGCTTCTGATTTCTCCTGCTAGGGCTTTAAATTTAGAACTCGACCAAAAGAAACCCCTTCTGGTTCAGCCTCTACACTAGAGAGAGAGAGAAAGAGAGAGAGAGGTTGAAAATGGTGCAGAGGCTCACCTACCGCAAACGCCATAGCTATGCTACCAAGTCGAACCAGCATCGCGTGGTGAAAACCCCTGGTACGTTCCAAATCTGTCACATTGATTTATGGACATGATTGTAGAAATGGGTTTTGCTTAAAAATTATTGATTTGATCCATTTTTATTGTAGTTGCAGTAAATTTTCTTTGTGAAAAATTAGATTTTGATCAGTTTAGGAATGGGAATTGGTTTCGTTGGGGAATGCTATTATCAGAGTTTGTCATGGTTTTTCCAGTTGATTTTGAACTATTTTATGGATTTTCTAAGCTGTAGAAGCATAGAAGCGTTGTTCACAAAAAAAAAATTGAATTTTTATTTTTGCTTCATTCAAAAATAGGATCTTTATTGTTAGTTTCTTCGCTTTGTTTATGAAGTTTTGCTGTAAATTATTGGAGTACTATAGTTTTTTGACGGAATTGTGAAAATGTTTCTTGAAATGGATCTGAGACTCGAGCTTTTAGTTTCTTTGTCTGATTTCTCGATTGATAATTGTTTCTAATTGCTATTTTGTTAGTTGGTTTCTATTAGGTGCAGTTTGAACATTCTGGAATTTTGTAGTTTTTAAGTAAATTTGTTTTAGAGTGTATATGATTATTTGAGATTCTGGAATGATAAGTGTTTGCGTTTTCCTGGTGTTGATTGACGTTTAGGTGGTAAGCTTGTCTACCAGACCACTAAGAAGAGAGCAAGTGGACCCAAATGTCCTGTCACTGGAAAGAGAATCCAAGGGGTAGGCTCTTAGCTTTTTGGTGTGATCATATATGCTTGTTTTTCTGTATCAGTTACCAAACTGGATGAGCAAGTAGAAAGGAAGTAATTTGTATTAAATTTTATTTCTGTTCTACCTGCTTTGTGTCATGGGATTTTCAACTGCAGTTGGGCTTGAATTTGTGTCATGAGTTAGCTTATGTTGATCGTAATTTGCTTCCATAAGTCAAGTCCAGAATGATGTTTGACGTTGGTTTCACTTAGTCTCACTTATGGGCATTCTTTTTTGTCAGTTAAGCATTTTGGCAGAACCCATCTGAGTTTGATTCTTCCGGATTCTTTTAGATTTTGTTGTTTGAAATCTTAATTGTCTTCTAAATATATTTCATGTCAAGAGTCCAGCAAAGGTTGATTTTTGCGATATTTATCACTTGACTTTGCACAAGCTTTGATGGTCTAGATTGTCATTTTGAGATTGCCTATGCCTTTCTGATCTTCTTATTAAATGTTATCTGCAGATTCCTCACTTGAGACCTACTGAATACAAGAGGTCTAGACTATCTAGGAATAGGAGGACTGTTAACCGCCCATATGGTGGCGTTTTATCTGGTGGAGCTGTTAGGGAGAGGTATGTTTTACTTGAGAATAAACAAATTTGAGATGCAACTTCCTCGTTAGTTTGTATTTGCCTGTGATTGTGCTGATTCCAATGCACCTTTGCTGGGATTTTTGCTTCTTCAGGATTATCCGAGCATTTTTGGTTGAAGAGCAGAAGATTGTGAAGAAGGTTTTGAAGATCCAGAAGGCCAAAGAAAAGCTAGCTTCTAGGAGCTAAGATGTGACATGAGAGTCTTCGTTGTTTATTTCAGATTTTGGTTAAGGAAATTTTGAATTTTTTGAGATCATTTTGATGAATTACTATATAACTATGTTTTTGTGTGCTGGTATTTATAATTTTGAAGGAGCTTTATTTGGCATATTGAGTTGAATAGAATTACAGAACTTTCATTCTGCTTTTTTTACTTTCTATTTTCCTTTTTTCCAGAAGTTCCTTCGTTTTTGAAATGTGTTATCTGTTTTTCTTGGAACGAGAAGTCTAAATATGCATTTTAACTTATGGCTCATAACGTATGTTCATGATTGCTCAAGATGCATGTGGATTAAGATGGTTTTTGGCTTCCTGAATTGTTACGAGTGTTTGTTTTGTGTTTTGAACAGCGGTTATGTTATTTTCATGGTGGTTATAATAATTTTGTTTGCGGTTATGTTATTTTCATGGTGGTTACAATAATTTTGTTTGGTGAATGCATGCCACGGTATCTTTTTTTATTTATTTATTTAGAATTCTGTTCTTTTTTTTCATTTAAAAATATGTTTAAATCACCAAAATATTTTTTTTTTTTTAGAAAAAAAGCAAGAAAAATTGATAACAGTATTAAAATTCCACAAAGAAAGAACTGTTCTTGATTATTCAAAGCAAGAGATAAAGGGAGTGTCACATGGTATTATTCAAATATAAAATATCTGCCAAGAAAGGCCAGAAAAGTGATTCTTTGGCAGCAACTTATTTCATTACAGACTATCAAACGGGGCAGCCATGAATCACACCATACAACGTCAACTAGAAGTTGCCATGTTTCGTTTAACAAACTGAAGAAAACCCACAATCTTCTCATGAGAAAGGGTTGTTTCTTTCACCAAAGGATGGTTGTTTATATCTGTCACCCATGAGAGCAGAAATGGATGCTTTTCTGGGTCCAAAAATTTCACTCCAAACACTTCTTCTTGAGCTTTGTGAGGGCCAAGTATTGCAACCATCAAAATGTCCAGAAGCCCCAAATTGTGGCCATTGGTGAAACAAGCACCTTCCGAGATGAAGTTTTTAATTCCAGCTTCAAGCATGTTTAGTTTCTCAATCATTTCCTTAACCCCTCTCTCTTGATCTTCCCCTTGACTCGTAATCACTCGTCGCATGTTCTCAAACAACTGCACAGATGAAGCAAAATAGCTTCTGAGTGAGTGTGCTATCATATGACAATATGAAATCTGTGGTTAAAAATGTTACCAGTTGGATAAAACTTGCCCAGAATCGAACTTTTGCTCTTTCATAAGGATCTTGAGGAAGAAGTCTAGGGACATTCTTCCATGTCTCATCAATATATTCAAGGATGACTTGTGATTCACAAATGGGGTTTCCATTGTGAACAAGCACAGGAACCTTCTTGTGGACAGGATTGTAGGTGAGGAGCAATTGGCTTTTGTTGCTTAGATCTTCTTCTATGTACTCATAAGGTATGCCTTTAACTTTGAGGGCTAGTTCAACCCTCTTAGCATAAGTACTAATCCACATTCCATGTAGCTTCACTTCGTTTTTCTCTCCCATCTCTCTCTCTCTTGGTTGCAAAATTTCTGAGAAGCTATACCAAGAAAAATAGAACTATGTTACTCTTTAAGCTCTGTTTTGAGGAGACTTTTTGGTTGATTAAACAATTATTTATCCATTTGAAGTGATTGGTTGCTTGTTTCTTCATCGACAAGTAACTAATAGTTTGAAGATCTTGAAAGTCAAGCTCTATAATGGTTTTATAATTTCTGCCATAACTTAAACAAAAGGATGAGTTTTTCAATTCCTTGTTACCCAATACTTATATTTTAGGTAATAGAAGAAGACTAAAAGTAAAAGCTATGATTTTTTATGTTTCTATTAGAATTTAAGCTTTCAAAAGTGCTTATAAAATGATATTAATTTATTTTTAGACTAATTGGCTCAAATGTCCTTATATTTGCACAATTTTGCACATTGCCCCATTTAAACATTAAAGTCCATAATGTTATGGTTTATTGATAATTACATAAAAGTGTCCCAAAATTAGGGGTCAATTTTGAATTGAAGTGCAAAAAAATAGTAACATTAGAGAGTTTTATGTTTAAATTTTTTAAATAAGGGGCAAAGTGCAAAATCAAGCAAACAATAAAGGGCATTTGAGCTAATAAGTTATTTTTAATAAATAGTTAAAATAGAAGAACACATGTTTCAAAATCTTATTAAAATTCTTATTTAGTTTTTAAGATTTTTTAGAAGAACTTCGTAGAGAAAGCCACATTTTGTGACTTTGATTATACGGCTTTTTCATAAGAAAAAGAAGCTATTCTAGTAAGTCTTTTAAAGGACCCAAATAAATTATACAGTTTACTAAATATAAAATGTTGTTTTTAACAAACTCTCTCTATTAATTTTTGTTATATTTATATTTTTTTTTTCACATAGTCCAACTGTAATTATGCCCAGCAATCTCAAACCATTCAAACATTCCTAAAGCCGTTTCTGGGTAAAAAAAAAAAACTCATTTCCAAGAAGGCGTCAAACTACATGCTAACCATTTTACCTAAAATTTAGATACATGCTAATATGGTATTCCAAACTTACAAAAATGTTTTACATTGTTGAGAGAATATATAATGCTAGCTAATTTAGCTTATGTAATAATGGTACAATGAAACTCACCCTAATCTTTCAAAACATTGCATTTAGTGTATGTTTCTACACTATAATCACACAAAAATACATCAATATAAAAATATAATCTTTGTTCAATTTTACTCTATTTTACTTTAGTTATTTGAATATTATTTTAGGCTATATGTCGTTCTTTTTTTTACTTTTTCTAATGGAATCATGAATTAGGTTATAAAAAAAAAATCAATTAAAAAT
>WUAT03000006.1:1339994-1352133 GCA_010015005.3 Ulmus americana
GCAGCTTTTCCGTGTGCTACACTTTCAATTCTAAAGGTATGGATACCATACTTGGACTGCAAGCATCCTATAGATGACGGAAAACAAAATTTTCTTCTAATAAGCACTCTTCTAGAAAATAAACTATATATGATGATGAAATTGCAAACAAAATTTGAAACTTATTATCCATCATGAGAAAGTTATCATTATTCCTTATTTTCTTAATATTTGCAACGATTATTGCCATAGAAGTTAATGCATTTCAAAGAGAATGAGAGCACAGAAAAACCTTTAAAGTCGATCGACTACTTGACTGTTTACCCCTAAATCATCTTACACTATCATTATAGCACCAAAAAAGATAAAACTTTACAGCTTCCATTTCAAAGCACACAATTTTTATGGCAATAACTCCATTGATATGCCTGTAGTACATTAGCAGAAAGTAGCAGTCATGCCTCAAAATTGATGTACATCTACTGCACACAAGAAGGTATATGATACAGAGTTTCATACAGAATAATTAATGAACTGGGGACAAATAAATATATGATGAGAATATAAAGACCTACAAGAGAGTACACTCTATTAAGACATTTTAGTAATTAAGGAAAAAGGTTATAGAAAGAGTGTAAACAGACTGGACTGGCACCTTGTTCAATAATGATATCAATCATGAGGTTAAGGGGAATGTGCCTCTCAATAGTCGTTATCCCGGTAGAATGGTATGAACGAAGGCCTTGAGAGCTTCATGTAGACAAGAAAAAGATTTAGCCTCATACGTTATTTTACTTCTAGCAAATAACAAGAAAGGTTACATAGCAGTAAATTTTACCTTGTAAACTATTTCATTAGGAGTAACAAATAATTTGCATGAGAAAATGTCCTTCTGAAGAATATATCTCCTGATGGGTAGATATAGGAGCATAATTATACCAAATTCCCAAGCTAAAACCAGCTATAGTGATATAGATAGCCTTATTATAGTGTCATACTGAATAACATTTTTTGCAAGTTCTTCAAACGAGGCAGTGTAAAGTTATCATTATCATCAATTAGACTCAGAAAAGGAATGAATTTTGTTTTCCTTTCGTGTGGATAGAGTTAAGGATGTTGCACAGATTTGAATTGCACAAAAAGACAAGGATCACCGACGAGAGGAAGTTTAGATCCAATAGTACCACCATAAGCACCACAATTCTCGCAACTGAGATGATAAATTTGATGTAAAGAGAAGCTTTAGCTGTAGTCGTCTCATTACTTACTACAAACAGGAAAAGCCAAGAGATCCCATTGCCATTTTGTCGAGCAGCAATTATTGTTGGACTAGCCAGGAAGGGTATCAAAAAAAAGCCTTCTATAAGTAGTTATCAAGGAAAAAAAGAAAGAAAGGGAGCTAATCAGTTAAATAATTCATGTCCTGTAGAAGTGGTAACAATGTCCTGCATTTCAGAAAATTTCATTCAATAAATCCTATTCTAAGTCTTAATTTTGGCCTGACAAAATATTAGAAAGATGCTTACAACACCCAAGTGATTTTTATTTAATCATCATAAACCATGACTAACTATCTTGCTAATAGCTAGCTCTTTTCTCACATTGCTATAAGTATATAATTCAGTAATAGTTTCATGTCTCAAAGTACTATGAATCCCACAAAACCTTCATAACACCCGAAGAAAGAAGTTTGGGAATTAAATTATTTATGAGACATCAAAACATTGTCTCAATATACAATCTAACACCAAAATAAAAATTGGGTAAATCATAACCATTTCCATGCTTAACAACCTTCACGTAGCACAGCCCAAATACAAAATATATATATATATATACTTTAAAATTGTTTCACCAAAGAAAATTATGAGAACAAAATACTAAATTACAGATCCAATTAACAAAGAAAATCAAGAGTACCTGCCAAATGTGGTTACCAAGTTGATATATTTCCAATCCAAACCCATGAGAGTCAAGAGTTATGGGCTGTATCTAGCACAAATGTGATTAGAGAAGACAACTACTCAAAAGAGCTCGCTCACTGTGGTTAAACATCTGATTGAAGTCTTCATCTCAATCCTCTCGCCTGAATGCCAAACATAACAACGTGTTAAATTGAAAATATTAAAAGAGTTACATTATCAAAGAAGAATATAAAAGGGGACAAGAATTACCGCAAGTGCTGCATACTAGCATATTTCTGATGCAGCTAGATCCACAAAGGTCTTACAGCTTTCTAGTTCAAGTTTCAGGCATCTTTGGGACTAATGTACCAAACATGATGCCTAACTTAGTTGTACAGATTGTTGACTAATCAAAAGCTAAAACTTCATCTTGCAACATGAGGAGACCCGGCTGGAAGCCTTTTCTTAAGTAACTTTTTATCCCTAATTCCATCATATAGAAGTTCATAGGCATAATAAGTTATATGATGCTTCTTTAACAACTCTTCCACAACAATTTTCGGTGCAGCTATATCCTTTTTATCTGCTTCAAAGATTGTATTCACAACCTCAGGAACAATTCCCTTGCGAACCATAAGGTGGATGATGCCAACAGCCTCACGAACACTATGCTTCATGCAGAGACAATTTAGAACCCTTCCAAATGTAGTCAGTGAAGGAATAAACCCCTTCTCAATCTTTTCAAGTAAGAATCTATACCCAGAATCTGTATTCCCTACTTTGCAGAAACCATCAATAATGACTCGATAAGTGTAACTGTCAGGAGCAGCACCATTCTCACCCATTTCACAAAATAGCTTTTCCGCCATGTCAACATTAAGCTTTTCACAGAAAGCATTGATCATGATATTGTATGTCGATGCGGTATGAGAAACCTTAAATTCTTGTTCAACTCTTCTAAATAGCTGGTATGCTCCATCAAGATCCCCGTTAGCACAGAACCCATTGATCAACGTACCAAAGCAAACAATATCAGGAGTCATTCCCTTCTTTTCTAATTCCTCAAGCAAGTCCAAGGCTTCATTTATTTTCCGAGCTTTGCACAAGCTTTCCACTAGTATGTTATAAGTAATGATATTAGGAGCACAGCCTTTCTCTGTCATTTCTTTGAAAGTATCCACCACGTCATCATATTTTCTAGCCTTACAAAGGCCATTTAACAGAGTGTTGAATGTGATCACATCAGGTGTAGCACCATGGTTCCACATACTATTTACCACCTCAATGGCATTATCAAGCTTCAACTGTTTACAGTAACCATCAATCAATGTATTGAAGGTGAATATGTCAGGAAGGCAGCCTTTCGCAATAGCATCATTCATGAGTTGACTAGCATCAGATACACATCCTATCTTGCACAAGCCATTTATAACCAAGTTATAAGTCCATATGTCAGGACTACAAGCATTTTCGGACATATCATTCATCAGCTGCAAGGCTTGCAAAATAAGTCCATGCTGAGACAACCCTTTGACAATGGTGTTATAAAGAACAATGCTAGGCTTTAATCCCTTCCCCAATGCCTCATCAAATACAGCCATGGCATGGTCAACGTCACTATCCTGGAATAACCCATTAATTAAGGAGCAATAGGTGAACTCATCAGGCACAAACCCCTTGAAAACTGCATCTTTCAGAATCTTATTTGCATTTTGTATCATACCCTGTTTGCAATATCCATCGATAATAATATTATAGGTAAATCCATCGGGTTCAACCCCATCATTCACCATAGTTCGGAGATAGCACTCAGCTCGATCAACCTTGAAGCTTTTACACAAACCAAAAATCAATGTATTATACGTGACAACATCAGGGCGTAGACCTTCTCTCTTAATGCCATCTAGCAATCTTACAGCTTCATTAAGCGAGCCGTTTCTACAAAGTCCTTGAATGAAAATATTGAATGTAAACAAATTCGGAGACACTCCCCTCTTCATGACCTTGTTGAAAAGTTTTTCACTTTCTCGAACATCCCCCTTCTTAGTAAGGGTATGAATAAGCTTATTAAATGTGGTAATATTAGGAAAAATGCCTCGGCTAAGCATATCTTCAAACAACTCACATGCCTCAACTCGGTAGTTCTCTTCATAAAACCCACCAATGACCGTACAGTATGCAACTGCATTGAACTCACACCCCTGCAAGGGCATGTTATTGAGAAGCCTCAATGCAGCATAAGGCCTACTAGTCTTACAAAACGACTTTATCCTAATCGTATAAGTATACACATCTGAAGAGATTCCTTTATCTCTCATCCTCATATATACTTTGTGAGCTTGATTGAAATACCCATACTCAACCAGTATATTCATGATTGCATTAAAAGACTGAACCGAAGGCTCACAATTAAAGAAATCCATCCTCTCGAAAACATTTACAGCTTCTTGAATCTTACCTTTCCTTCCATAGTTTCTCATTGCTCCAATATAGACTCCTTCTAACAAACTATTATCTACATTCATCCTTGTCTCCAAGAGCAGGCGCTCCATCGCTTCAAACTCCCCATGAAAGCCAAGCTTTTCAACCATGCATTTGTAAGTCCATAAATTATGCTTAAACCCATCTTCCTTTTTCACTAAGTTGAACATTTCAAGCGCTTTAAGGGGGTCCTTTTGATATTTAACCACAGCAGCAACATGTTTGGGAAGTAAAGCAGCACCCATTTCAAACCCCTATCTTGTAATTACAATCACAACCATAATCCCAGAAAATATTAAGCTTTTCCCAGAAAACGTTAACTAGTTTCAAGCTTTGCTTCCAAAAGTTCTGTTTGTTAGCTGGGAAACTGTCAAAATGGAAAAGAATGATCAAAAGCTCAGAAATTTTCAACAAAATAACACAATAGAAAACATGGGTTTTTCAAAATTTTCCATCTTTATCTTCTTTTGATAATCTCAGCAACCAAACAAATCCAAAAACTTAAACTCATACCATCATCGTTAGCAACATTTCTAATAAAACTTAAAAACTTCTCAAAACAGGGTTAAATTACCTGAAAAATCAACTCCAGAAAGCTTCAATCTCGCGCCCTAGCTAGAATTTTGAGGATATCGATTTTGCTACTAACAGAAATGGCGCCATTTTGAGCCTGTGCTTGCTTAGGGTTCTAAACGCTGGTGCATAATAACACCACGAAGTCGCGCGTAGGCAATTCGTATAGCCAAAAAAGAAAGGACATAAATGTAATTACATTAAGCTCTATTGACTAATAAAATTATGCCACGTCAACAAACTAGTAGAGTCCACATGGTCGCGCGCCGTACGGAATCACCAGGTCCCTTGGTTCTTCCCAAGCTAATAAGCCATTCGAAGTAGAGAAATTGTGAAGACACAGAGAGAGAAAGAGAGAAAATGGAGATGGAATCGGCGGGAGTTTGGCTGGAGAAAGCTTTGGTGGATCTCTGTAAGAAGATCGAAACGGGTTTGGCTTTGGATTCCGATATGATTTCTGGATTAGTCTCCTACTGCGAGCTGGCTGATCCACAGGACGCTAAAGAGTATCTTGATGTAAAATTCCTCTTTCTTTCCAAATTATTTAGTTTCTTCTACTTTTTTTTTTCCAGAATTTTATGTTTCTTGGTTGTAATTTCTTAGGAAAAAAGTGAAAAAGAATTGAATTTTTGGGAAATTTTGGGATAAGAATGTATTTGGTTATTCAATCTTGGTCTGAAATTTGTTGTTAAGTTTACATGATTAGATTTTGATCATTTTCTTCTACTGTGATGGAGTATCATATTTGATAATGACCCAATTTAGGTCATTATAAGCTTAATTAATATTAGAATCCCACGTTGGCCGCCGGAGATATTGGCATGATCACTTAATAAGGCATCCTTCTAGCAAATCGGTTTTGTTAGGCCCAATATTTTTTGATTTCTAATACCAGTTTTGCAATGTTGGGTCCCGCAATGTCTGACTTATCCGCAGCGGTTTGGCATGTGAGGGGCATATTAGAATTTCACATTGGTCGGAAATATTGGCATTGTCCACTTAATAAGGTGAGGGTAATCATCCCTTGCAAGCCGGTTTTACTAGGTTGAGTTAAGCCAATATCCTTTGATTTCTAATATGGTAAAGTAAGCCTAGTTTTGCAACGTTGGATCCCCCAATATTGATTTATTTGCAGCGGTTTGGCATGGTCCACGTGCGTGAGGGGGCGTATTAGAATCCCACATTGGATTGAGATATTGGTATGATCCACTTAATAAAGTGAAGGCATCCCTCCCCTAGCAAGCCCATTTTGTTAGTTTGAGTTAGGCCTAATAAGTAATTTTAGTTACAATTCAATTTTTGGTAAGTGAAATTGCATGGGAATCAATAGCTAGCGATTGTTAATTTGATCTATTTGTTGCATGATTACCTTTTTCTGCTATGGTAATGATTTCAAGGTTGTATCTGGTTCCATTTAAGATCCAATTTGCAGACTTGAGTTGAGTGGTAATGGGTAGCTTTCTTTTATTTGTACTAAAACCATCTCTTTCATCTATATGTGAGGGTATTTCTGTGCAACTAGAAAAAAAATAGTTTTCAATTTCTTCAAAATCTTATGAGCTTGCCTATTTAAGTTATACTTATTTGCTCCGAGTGTGAAATTTTGATTTTGTTGTCCTCTGGTTTTTGGCATGAACACAATTTAGAACATGAAGATGAAATGATAGTATTTGTTAATTGCAATTTGCAAATGTGTTATTATGTAGAAACTGAACATATTGGAGGCATACATACTGCACATTTGAAGTTCTGTTTTGGCTTTCTTTTGATTTCATTTCTGAACAATATTGTTTTCGGTAAATCTTCTGTTTGTTTCTTGTGAATGCCTGTTGTCTTCAAGCAGCTGTCAGAAGTTTAATAAGATATGTTCATTCTTGTTTTCGTTTGCAGAATATTATTGGGCAGGAGGCTGGAAAAACTGTAATTGAGGAATATTTACGACGAAGAGGTCGTTTAGATCTTTGCAGCCGTACCCAAGAAGTCCCAACTTCACAACTACAAGCCTATGTCAAGCCACCATCTGACACAGACTCTTTTGTTGGTGCAAAAAAACAACTAAGAACACCAAAAGTTATTACAGCCCCTAGTGATCAGACAGAAGCAAAAAAGAATACAGTTTCAGCTGCGACCAGTGAGTCGAAGAAGGGAAACCAAGTTAATAACAAGAAAAAGAAATCTGGGAAAGTTGTTTCACTTGCAGAGGCTGCCAAAGGATCAATTGTTTTCCAACAGGGAAAACCATGCTCATGCCAAGCCCGTCAACACAGACTGGTAAGCAATTGCTTATCTTGTGGCAAGATAGTATGCGAACAAGAGGGAGAAGGTCCTTGCAATTTTTGTGGTGCCCTTGTGCTAAAGGAAGGAAGCAAATATGCTGGTCTAGATGAGAGTCTGGCTCCCCTATCAAATACTGAAGCAGAAGCCGAAGCTTATGCCAAGAGACTTGTTGAATATGATAGAAATTCTGCAGCACGTACAACAGTTATTGATGATCAAAGTGATTACTACGAGATTGAGGGAAACAGTTGGCTGTCAATGGAGGTAAATCAAATTTAACAATATAATTGCTCCCACATCAGTGACATTATGTGTAATCCTCACTTTTATACTTTCTTCCAGGAAAAGGAACTCTTGAGGAAGAAGAAAGAGGAGATTGAAGAAGCAGAGAAGGCAAAACGAAGTAGAGTAGTAGTGTCATTTGACTTGGTTGGCCGCAAGGTTTAGAATCTTTCCTAAATCATCATCTTGTTTGTTAATGAAAATTTCAGAGCTCTTGCTTCATGATCTTTTGTTTTCCATTCTAACAGGTCCTTGTGAATAAAGATGAAATTGAGGAACTAGAATCAGAGAGCAGCATATTACGACCACCAGATGAAAGAGAATTGAATCGGATCAAACCAAACCCCTCTCTTAAAGTTCAACCAATATTCATCGATCCCAAACCCCATAAGAATCATGAAAAAAGTAGACAGCCAAACAAGAGCCTTGCAAATGGTTTGTGCTTGGAGATAACTGGAAGGGTGCAGCATCAAAACAACGAGCTGACATATTCTATGACGGACAACCAGCTGGAAACAGATTTGAATGAGAAGATTTGGCAAGGGCGATCACTAAGCAGTGGTGTGGTTGCTGATGATAATGCATAGTGTTCTTCAAACTACTAGCGAGACAGATATTTTCTTTTTCAATTTTATAGCAAGCAAGTTTTGTATGAGTTTCGATTCTTCGATTCACTTGCAAATTCCATGAGAACAGTTGGTTATATTGATGTTCAATATATACATATAATCTTTTACTTACATTTTGTCTGTAACATGGTAAATTGAAAGCAGAAAAGTATCTTTTGACTCAAAATAACTAATTTCTGTAAACAATAAGTCAATTCAGCTGAACTGGCCGAGAAGCTTTGGTCTGGTGATTCAATCTCGACATGACCTTCATTCTCTTAAATTAGAAATTGAGCTTTTCCCTGGAACTTTCATAGCTTTGTGTGTTGTCATCAAGCTTCTTTCATTTAGAACATCATCCCACCTTCCTGCTTCAGCCAAAAAGTTCGAGGAAATGACATGATCTTCGGCAACACGTTTAGTCTTTGGCTGAGGAAGCTCGCCAATTAAACTCAAACCCAGATCGAATTTTCCATGAACTCTACAAGCATTGATTAATATCCTCCATATCACTGCATTAGGTTCTACTGACATATTCTTTACAAATTTATAAGCTTCTTCTAGCCTTCCAGCTCTAGCGTGCATATCAACAATACATCCACAATGCTCAATTCTAGGCTCAGTATTGTAAGACTCGCGCATAGAATCAAACAAGCTTTTACCTTCCTCAACCAAGCCGGCATGATCACATGCTGCAAGAACGCCGAGAAATGTGATGGAGTTCGGTTTAACTTTCTCTGCTTCCATTCTCCTGAAAGCAACAAGAGCTTCCTCCCCCTCACCATTAATGGCATAACCCACTATAATCGAAGTCCATGAGATAACATCTTTTCTAGGCATCTTATCGAAAACTGATTTAGCCCTCACCATGTTTCCGCATTTTGCATACATGTCTATAAGAGCATTGTGCAGAACAATACTCTGATTAAGATGAGAACTACTATCAATGTAAGAATGAATCTCAATGCCATGATACAGCTCCCCGGAGTTTCGACAAGCTAAGATTAGTCCTAGCATTGTTACTTCATCTGGTTTCAACTTTCTCGATCGTATAAGATTGAAGAGTTTCAAAGCTTCATGATCACGCTCACATTCAATATAAGCATGAATCATAGAGTTCCAAGACACAATATTTTCATCATGTACTTCAACAAACACTTTTCTGGCAAACTCGATCGATCCACATTTTGAATACATGTTAATCAATGCACTCCCAATTGGTAGAGTGATCTTTGTTCCACTAGCTTTTATATATCCATGAACCATCTTCACCATAACAAGATCTCTACTACTACCAGCAGCCAAAATCAAGCTAATCAAGGACACTCTATCAAATCCAATCATCCTTGTTCTCATTTCTTTAAACAAAGAAAATGTTCTTCCCCAGTTACCAACCAAAGCATAACCGGCGAGCATAGTATTCCAAGAAACCAAATCCTGCTCAGGCATTTCATCGAACATGCGCGATGCTTCCTCCATACATTCAAACTTCGAATACAAATCAATAAGAACATTAGAGACTTCATTTACCAAGCATAAACCCATCTTAGAAGAGTAACAATGAAGCATCCTTCCTACATCAAATCTTCCATATTCCACACACCCAGAAACCAAAATAACCAAAGTAACATGATTCGGCTTCAAATTCAAACCAAACGAGCACGCTAAAGCTCGTTTAAACAAAACCAAACCAGCATCAAACGACTTGTTCCTCACCAATCCAGAAATCATACAATTAACAGTAACAACTGTCCTCTCAGCCATTTTATCAAACAGAACACAGGCGTAGTTCATCAAGCTCAATTCACACGAATAGAAGCTAATCAAACTATTCAAAACATTCACATTATAATCCAAACCAAGCCTAAGAACACAACAATGTACAGACTTCCCTTCTTGGGTCGCCAACAACTTGTTACAAGCTTTGATCAGAGAAGCATACACATACGGATCACAAACTGGATAATTTCCTCTTGCCCTTTGAATTGTTTTGAACAAAGAGAAAACCCGAAAAGGGTCTGCGTCTAAATCGAGCCTTCGGACCATGATGGGCCATGTGGGGGCATTGGATGCTTGAGTGTGGCTGAAAATGGCGGTTGCGAGGTGAAGAGTTGCAGGGTTTGAAAGGGAGAGATTGAGGAGCGAGATGAGAGAGGAAGGGTCGGAGTAGAGGAGGCCAGTGGTTGTGAGCTGAGCTTGGATTTGAAGGAGGCTTTGGGAGGAGAAAATGGTGGCGTTTTGCCGGAGAAGATGGATCAGTCGAATCTGCAAGTGAAACGAGGGACTCATAGGAGATAGTGGGTATCTTTTGTTTTCATCACAAATATATATGTTCATAATTAAGGGAAAATTACATACTCGTACCCTCCAGTTGGACGTAATTTTATTTGGTACCTCAATTTTTAGTAAAAAGCAAAAAGTACCCTTTAATTTTTGTAAATTACGTCGAGTGTCCTGGTTGACCAATATTTTGAAAAAATATACCAAAATTACCCTTCAATTTTAAATTACAAATTATCAAACAATACTCTAAAAATCTATTTTTAATAAAACTATCTTCTTCCATCTTCATGTCCAGCATTGAATCAAACTCATTTGCATACCCGCCTTAGCTGGCACACCACTGACATCACAAATCCATCTCTGGCCACCACTCCACCTAAAAAAAACAAAAACAAAAAAAACCTCCCAAATCCAGAAATAATCGTCTAAAAAAATCCACTAAAATCAAATATCAAAATATGATAAGCAAATAAATCAAAAATCCAAATAGAAATTCCATATTTCAATCAAAGTAAATAACAAATTCGGTCCAATAATATAGGGGTCATTTGGTTCAACGATTCAAATTCTAAATATTTGAGTTATGTGATTTGAATAATAAAACTTGAATTTGTGTTTGGAAATGTGTCTGAAATTAGAATCCGAGTTTTAAAAAACTTGAATTTGTGGTTTTGGATAAGTTGGGTTGAATTGAGTTATAAAACAAATAAGAATGAATTAAAATGTGAGTTATTTCACTATTTGAGTTAGAGTTAGAATTAGAATTTTCAAAAAATCAAAACTCTAATTCAATGAATTTGAGTCATTTAATAACTTAAGTTTTATAACTTCAAAATTTGAGTCATTGTCTAAACAAACACTGATTTAAATCACTGAATAACTCAAACCTCAAGTTTTTAAACTTGAATTACTGAAACAAATAGACTCATAGGCATTAGATTTGTCTTTGTTGCCAAAACCATCCACTTTAAAATCAGAATAATCCCCAAAAAGATATATTATATAGACTGTTTGAGACGTAATTTAAACAAGATTTTGATGATTTAAGCAGGATAATTTTTTGAACAGAATTTTAAATTTTTTAATAAAAATAAATAGAGTCCATAAAATTAAAAAATAATTTTATTAAAAAGTGATGGGAATATAAAAATTTAATGAAAAAATAATATTTTATGTAAAAAATTATGAGAATATTAATAATATAATATAAAATATAATAAGGTGTAAATGTGTAAGATATAAAATATAAAAAAATATAAGTGTATAAAATAAAATAATATAAAAAATAATAAGATCACTGACATAATAGAACCTGAATAAATTTTGCGTGGAATGTGGAGCATAGCCTTTATCTTCTTTTTGTGGTGGACACGTTAAGTCAATATATACACGTTGGACAAATGATATTGATGAGAAAAGCAGAGTCAAGTCAATACGTTGGACAAATGATATTGATGAGAAAATGGAAAAGCTTGACCGTGTTTGTGGTGGACATGTTAGTCATGTATATTCATATATATATATATGAAACACACAATTACTTTTTTTTGGTTAATTAGTTAAATGATTACTCATAGGTTAATTTTCTTCCTTGCTTATTTGGAATCATATAAATTTCAAATCATCTTTGCAAAGTTAATAATCATATATATATATATATATATATATATAAATGGATCCCTTTATAATTAACAGTTTAAATCACGTTTGTATTGATATAAACAAATTTGTTATGTATATTGTAGAATCACA
>WUAT03000006.1:1374272-1387007 GCA_010015005.3 Ulmus americana
AGAACAAAAAAAAAATTAATTTTTTTTTAATATTGGGACAAATTGCTAACACTCGAACAATTCAGGGACATATGTCGCAAAAAAAAAATTAAAATATCGAAAATATGTTCAACAAATGTAATTAAATTATTTGAGTAGAAAATAAAGTAAAAGAAAAGAAAAAGAAAAAAAGATAGAAAAAAAAAATCCAATAACCAAATTGCCAACGCTAGAAAAGTTCAGAGACCTATGGTGCAAAAAACTATAAGTATAGGGATAAGGGCAATGTTGTCATTTTAAATAATTTAGTAACTTAGTTTGAGTCATGGTACTAAATGACTTAAAACCTAACTTCGATTGTATTTTTTGAAAATATTGTAAAATGAGGGTCATTTTGGGAATAAACGCAAACTATAGTGTACTAAACAGATAAAAACTCTAATTTTAAATAAAAAATAATTATTTTAAAATTTTCAAGTCATCAAAACAATGTTGTTTAAAGGCTGCTGCACGCCACATCACCACGCCACATGTAATTAAAATAAATTATAAATTACTTTTTTTTTCCGCATCATACATTTATGTGTTGGTAAACCCTTTACCAACTCATAAATATGCTTTGTCATCCAATGTTACTAAAAATTAGAGTTATATTGTTGCTATTATTATGCGTCACGAAAAATGTTACAAATATAACTTTTCGTAATGCATTATGCACACTACTGTGAAAGCTACATAAAACAAAAATTGTAGCATTGAAAGATGCTTCGAAGTTTGATACAATATCAATATAGGATAGGTGTTACAAGGAGGATTTCTTTTATATATATAGTATTTAATAATATTTTCAGTTCATTTTTACAATATATATATAATTCAATTGTACATTTGGCAATCAATAATTGAAAATTTCTAAAACACCAATCCATTAATTCATTGTGAATGAGCATAATTTCATTCAACATATAACATAATGCCAAAAGTTTGTGAATATTATCATTTCTAATAAAACAAACTGACAAGTTTTAAATTAAACTAAAAAAGTAACACTAAAGACTAAGTTCAATCTTCTAATCACCAAATCTTGCAAAATGACTTGCAATTAAAAAAAAAAATTAATTAATATTGATCACTACAGCAAACGAACGTGATTGAAAAAAACCATCATAGTAAAATTATAATGAGCAGTTAGACACACTTACAATTATAATATAGTAAAATTATTAATCTACAAGTTGCAAAACAAGGGAAAAAACAAAAAGATCACATAAAATAAAGGATTATACATAGCATATTGAAGAAAATTATGAATCATAATATGTTAATCACATGCTTGAAGATATTTTTCATTTTTATTTGTATTTTAATTCATAGGTCACGCAATAAAAAGTGTTCTTTCACTATTTCTATAAACCTTACCAATCTAAGTATTGTTTCACTATTTGACATCACATTGAATACCACTTTTATTTTTGGTAATAAATTGAAAACCACTTGATTCACTAAACTCATCAAACCACAATTCATATTATAAATTAAAACTAAAAACTTTGAGCCCGCATTTAATTATTTAGAAGCTTATGTAGGCCTAACCAAACTTAAAATATGCAACTAGCACAAAGGAATAATAATATGAGTTCTCACTAAACCATACATACATAGAGAAAATAGATTTCCAAATCCAAAAAGATGATATTACCATGAGCATTGTGCTCTGCCTTGAAAGTCACTAACAGTAATGGAAAATGAATAGTTGTCTCAAAAGATACAGCTTATCAAAACTTTATCATCAGATAAGACATGTAGCCAACATTTTCCAGTGGACATTGATACATCATACTATTATAGATAATCATTAAATTGTAAATTTCTATAAGATTTTTTGTATTTAATTACCAAAGGTCATTTATATTTATCCAAACTAGCTCATAAAATAGGTTCACCGAAAGCTAGTAAATAACTGACAGCAAAAATTATTGATATCAATCGAAGGAGCAAATTTTATCAAACATAAAGTGGCAGGTGGATAAGGTACCTGAAGCCAGTTTTAGAAGTTAGTAGCTTCACTGTGACCTGGCAATATAAAAGAAACTAAATATTTCACTTATTGGGAGCAAATTACTCAAGAAAACAAACATACAAATATAAACTAATTAGTGGAAAAAGTTCATAGAACATGACAAATCCATAACAATCAATACCATCAAACCTTTGTGTAAATTATAACATAACAGAGCTTCTTTCCCAGTTGGGGATCCATCAAATGACCCATAGCTTCCCTTAAGGCCTTGCTTTTGTTGATGTAGTGATCACAATCTAAATTGAACATGAAAGGTGCTTTGGTAAGCACTGTTGAAACTTGAACCTGAAGACCAAAACAATAAAGGCCAAAGCATTAGCAATGATAACAGAAACAATCTCCATGCGATTTACATGTTCAATAAAAAATAATAGCTACTTACCAAAGCATTCATAGCATCTGCTTTCTTGTGATGGTTATAACCAAGACGTTTCTCACAAGAAACATACACAAGACGTGGTAGTTCTTTCTTATACATCTATTGCACCAACACTTCTGTAAAATCATGCCACAACCATGTAACAAGCTAAATTAGTATTTTGAAAAGGCAACCAATCATATTCATTTTCTACCCTTTTCTTTGAAAACAAACAAGGCCTAGAGTTCATGTCTTGTGAGCACTATAATGAAGAAATACTATGCTCAAACTTGAATCATTCTAGGATGATCACGAGTGCAGTTCCCCCAGCCAAGGAGTTCCATGCCATAATAAAATATAATAAATTATTAGAATGTTGTAACAAACCATTTAGGTAACAAAAGATTCTAACTTGAATTTGATATAGGCAGAGTATTTGAAAATGAAAATAACATAAATGAAAGATTTATATTACCTCTATATGGGAGAATCCATCATATTCCATCATGGTTAAACTTCCAAGCATGTTATAGCACAGAAAATGCCTTTTCCCAGGCTTATAGGAGTAGCTACTGGCTGAAATGACTCCTACACTTTCATCCTAGTAGATATCATTCTGCTTCTTTGTGTTTCATTTTGAACTTCTTTCCTTGCTTTGTGTGAATGATTGAATCCTATACACAATACTTTCCCGTAACATCTATAATAACCAGTGCATTGCCGGTTAGCTTCCACGCAGAGTAACATCTATAACAACCAATGATTTAATTATTATTATTATTATTTTTGTGTGTTGCAATTATTAAAGAAGTGAGATTGCATATATAGGTGAATTGTAATCTTTAATTACTATGTGTTTCTCCACACCAAGACATTCATCTACATGCAAGCCAAGAGAGATATTATTACCTCATGTTGACCAAGAGATAGATTGAAAGATATCATGAGTGATAGACACAAATCCTGCCTCACATATTTTATCTAGAGGCTGAGTTCAGAAACTGTTTCCTTTCCCCTTAGAGGGTGTAGCTTATATGTACCAAAATAATAATGGAATCCTAAATTAGGTTTCGAATTATTTTCTTAGCATAAAATATTTTTGTAAGTTTTCATGTTAAGAATAATGATTGATGCAATTAGGGAGTGATTTAGGGATGAGGATTGAGATCCTCTATCCCACAATTATTACGTTGTTCTCTTAGTTCAATATCACAAAAAAGACAAAGGCCACAAATAGTAATGAACTGAAGACACAATTATAGTTTGGAGCTTTGCAAATCATACATCTAAGAAGGAAAAGAAAGGGAATAACAACAAATAGAGGGATGGAAAAAAAAATGAGTTGTACCATTTAGCATGGTGCAAGGAAAAATATATGGTCGTTTTGAAGGCGCCTCCAACTTCTCAAATTCATGGCTTTTCAACTATTCAAAAGAGAAGACTGGTTAATGTTTGTCATTGAACAAAGCATCCTAAATTACAATTTCACATATAAATTTCAACTAGTTACAGAAAAAATTAACAAAGAATCGGCAATTAATTAGAAATATACAAAAAGCTATGGCAAGAGAGAAAGAAGAAGAAAACTAACCTAATTGTTTCCCTGTTATGAGAGGTTAGGTCTCCCCAAGTTGTTGCAAATACCCCAAGCACTTGATTCACAGATAAAAACATTATAATCAATTAGAAATTCCCATTTTCAATGATGATGAGAACAATTGATTAAGAATCCCAAATTGAAAAACCCAAAGTCAAAATTATAATTTAAGCACTCAAATATAATTCTTTCTTTTTATTAAAAAAACACCAAAACAATTCTCTAAAGTTTAACACATAAATTCTCTGTCAATATCTTCCTATTTGAATTCACACATGAATTCCCATCAGATTCCACTAAAATATTTGAAACTGACAAAGCACAAAACTTCTTATTGCGAAACTTACACATCTAAAACTTCTTTTGGCAAAATTTCTCATCATCTAAAACTCCTAACATCAGAAAACGTAAATTTTAAATCAGAACAGTAAGTCAAAAAATCATGAAACTACACAACACTTTGACCAATTTCTCACCAACCAAACATAAAAAGGGAAGGAAAAGCATGAAATAATTACCAAACAAAACAGAGCTTACCAGAGGAAACGGATCACGAAACGAGAGAAACGGCCAATTGTGACAGATGGACAAAGATAGTCGCTTAAAGTTCTAGTTCTGTCTGGTCTACTCCTTTGGAAAGAAAAAGAGAGAAAGTCTGTTGAAGAAAAGTGAATGGGGAAGAGAAAGAAACAAAAAGAGAAAAGTAATTTGAAAAAGGAATTGTTTTTTTGGGTTTACTTTTGGGTTTAATTGAGATGGCATTCAATTGACTTCAATTTCCTTTTAATATAATAGGCACCAATTACAATACCTAGGCGCCAAAACAAATTTTGTTTCCCGCTATACAATTTTGTTTCCACCTATTTGTTTTGTAAAAAAAAATGTTAGACATTCATTTATTGTAACTTTTTTTTTTTTTTGTTACAATAATAAGCATATCATTTGTAACACAAATTCACAAAGGTTCTGGTTAAATGCTACAAATACCTAAATTTCTTGTAGTGGTAGGTTGTTTTTTATTTATTTATTGTGATATGGAAAATTTCATGTTGATTTATATTCAAAGTTTGGTAAGTTCATAGTACATTATCAAAATGTGATTTGATTCTAGTATCTTTATACATTTTTTGGGATGATCTAATAACAATTCATTTTATATTAGTTTAGATATGTATTAGACTGTGCTGGTACATGTTGTAATGGATTGTTTTTGTATTTAAATGGGGTGTCAGTCGTTATTGGATTAAGGATTTGCTTGAAGGGGCATGGTTGAACTCTCTTGACATGGATTCAGCATGATTTTTGAGTTCTACTGATGCATTTTATGTTCTTTGTTTGTCCTCTTTTAGATTTAGGTTTCAAGGACTTGATGTTGGTTTGGTAAGTATGTTTGCATCTAGTAGTATACACATGTTTCAGACATATTTTACTCTATATTTTCTATATACACACGCATTTAGTAATGCATTTTACTGTTATTTCATAATCTAATAAAGTGGTTAGTGGTTTAATCAGGTGTTACTCTATATTTCTTTTATATTTTTGTCTAAAAATTTAAAAATGTATAGATATAATAATATTTTCTGATGGTCCAAATGGATTTAGAAATCATTATCCAATCCAATTACTATTGAATACCCAATACCTATTGAATTTGATTGTATTGGATGTGGTCAATTTACCTTAGATGTTGGATGATGTTGCACACCCCTTGGTGGAACAACCTAACAAAACTTAAAACTATAAATGACATTCTAAGTCATTTATTATATATAAGCAAAAACAAAACATATATGTATTTTATCTCTTTTCTTAAATTATTAAATAATTTACCACTTGTTATAAGAGAAGAAACTAGAAATAGAACAAGAACACACTCATAATGCTATCATCTCATATGCAATAGTGATCCAAAAACTCTTCCAAGTGTCTCAAGGGCTATTTGGTTGGTGATTTCCATTATTTTAAAAAATGGTGGGATGTTTGGTTCCAGATTTTCCAAGACACCACTTCTTGCAACAATAAAGTCACATGGGTGGGTCCTAGTCTCCACCACCTATTTAATAAAATATTACTTCCTCCACCCCCTTTTTCTTAAAATATTATTTCTCTCCACCACCTTTTTTAAAAAATAAAACATTATTCTTTATATTATATTATTATTAAATTATGTGGACCCCGTCACTTTTTACAAAAACTATATTTAGAATACTCTCCACCAAACAAAAATCCTGTTTAAAATGCTATTTAATTGTGAACCACACAGGCACTCAATTCTTATCATTTATCATTGCTGCTCACTTAAAAATATGATCCAGATGTTCATACCCTAGAAAGCCACCACCATGTGGGTTTGTTTGCTAAATTTTAATTTTTAATTAAATTAAATATTGGTCTTATAATTGTAATAATTATGAATTTTTCTAGTTTTTATTTTTGTAATTTATGCTGCACATGCTTTCAATTTCATGTGTAGTTCCATAGTGATCTATACAAACTTATTAATATTAAATTCTTTTTTTTTCTTTCACAATCATAGGATCTTGTACCGAAACCAAAAACTAGCAAAGATATATGTAATGATAGTCACAATGACTTTGGCAATCGTTGTTTTCTTTGTGTTGCTACGTTATGATATTTTTGCAGAGTTTGTAGTTTATTTAGTCTATTAGCAGCATTGTGTGTATGTATTTTGAGAGGAGATTAACTCATTGTCAAAGTTATTAGGTGACAGTCTTATCATTAGGTCAAAAAAGGGGAGCATATCTTTTAGTTGAAGTGCACTACTTAGTTTTTTTTTTTTTGTTGCAAGTTAAATAAGAAGTAGGGCTGAAACTCCAAACCGCCCAAACCGCTCCAAACCAATCAGTTGAAACTGTTGGTTTATCAAACTGTCGAAATCGAAAAAAATTGGTTTGGTTTGGTTTGAAACCGAATAATTATCAGTTTGGTTGAATTCAAGGGGTTTGGTTTGAACCGAACTGAACCAGATATTCCTTCTTTTTTTTTTTCCAGCTTTGAATTAGTTAGGGACTTAGGGTTTTTCTTTTTTCAGTTTTCAGATTTCCCATTTTCTTCCCCTACCCACACCTAGTCCCGTCCCTTCCTCGCGACGCCCTCTCCCGTCCCAATCGACCGCCTAGTCGCCCACTCCTTGCAATGCCCATCGCCGATCGCAGCTTATCGGCATCCGCCCATCGCACGACACACGTCGCCATGCCTCGCTTGCGCATCGCCACCTCCCACATCGCTGGATCTGTTCGAAGGTGAGTCTCTTGCGCATCGCCGTCTTCATATTCTTCTTAGTTTATGCTTTCAGTTTCTTGTATTGGCATGCATAAAGTTTAAATTAGTATAAACATCCAAAATAAAATGAAATTTCTTAATTTCCAGTGCAGGGGAAATGGGCAAAGTCTACAAATTGGAATACACTTGTGGATCCTTTAAATGGGGAACCTTTCATTAAAGTTGCAGAGATTGATGAAACAGGAATTCAGGTATATATATTATTTGATGGAGTTTTTGCTCCAATTTGGTACTTTGGCTTTTAACTGAAGTTTCTCTTTGTTGAGCAAAGGCATAAGCAACTAGGCTCTTTCTTGCTGATGACTTCTATCAAATCTGCTCTCTATTTCTCTTCTCTTGAGAGTCCTTAGTTTGCAGTTGATAGTTTTTATTTTTATCATTATAATAACACAATATCTTTATTTCCTTATCTGTTGGACTACTTGGGCAGCCATTTGTGGAGAGCTTGTCCAGCTGTCCTAAACATGGTCTACACAATCCCTTCAAGAATCCAGAAAGGTCTGTGTTTTCTTTGTTATTCTGTTTCCTTTAAATTTATTCCGTCTTTTTTGTTTTTGTTTCTACAGTTGCCTTGGTAGAAGGGAATGTGATTATTGGTAGCTTTTCTTAGGAAAAACAAGATACTGTATTTTCTTTAACATAATGGACTACTATATTTTTCCAGGTATCTTTTGTATGGAGAGATATCTGCGAAGGCGGCTCACATGCTTTCCCTGCCGAAGGTACATGTTTCAAAGAAAAAGATAAATATTTTCACACCCCTCTAAGGGTAATGTATTGTCATTCAGTAAAAAATGTAATATCATAATTGCTATAACTTTTTGTTTGTCATTCAGGTTGCCGATTTCTTCACGAGATTAATACAGAGAGTTTCTCCAAAAAGTTACCAGCAAGCTTATGGGGAAGTTTATGTTACTCAAAAGTTTCTAGAAAATTTCTCGGGTGATCAGGTACATAAAGATCAGCCAATTTGACCATTTTCTTTTTGCCATAAAGGTTGTGCATGGGGGGTCAGGGGAAGAAGGGGAAAGGAGTCATTTGATTGAGCTCTAGTTTCTCCGTAAAATTATGTTGCATTTCTTCTTTAAATTCAAACATACTATGAAAAAAGTTCACAAATCAAGCTGTTGGGATTCTCAATCACCTACTATGTCTATGGCAGATTTACCAAACTTTTCAGTCTTTATTTACCCTTTGCCCTTCACATATATCCCGTAGGTTCGGTTTCTTGCAAGATCTTTTGGAGTTCCTGGGAATCACCTTGGACAGCAAAGTCATGGATTCCGTTGGCCTTATGGACCTGTAAGATATTCGATATGAAATTCAATACTCTTTTAATGTAACTAAATTCTTAATTTAATATGTGATCCTTAACACGTGTATGTTGTGTGTCTCAACAAGATGTTACATTCCATCTATTCTGTAACTACTTTTTGAGAAGAAGTAAATATGTGTACATGCATAATCAGCATACATATGTTTTCTATTTTAACTGTTTGTCTAGGATTTCAATTCCTTATAGTATTTATTTATTTGAATACTTTGGATATTTAATGGAATGTATGTGCAGGTCGCCATAATTACTCCATTCAATTTTCCGCTAGAAATACCCGTACTTCAGTTGATGGGTGCGCTCTATATGGGCAATAAGCCCCTTCTCAAAGTTGATAGCAAGGTATGCCATTGTGTATTCTTTGGTTTTGTTACATTCTGTTTTACCTCTAGGGATATATTAGAAATTAAAGTTGTTGCTTGCAAGCTAATCTCTTATCACTTCTTTCCTCTTATGATATATGTTTTCTATTTCTTTTCCCTGGAATTACCTAATCTGTTGGTAGCCCCTTTGCTGAACTTCAGACAAGTTTTCTTTTTTTTTTTTTCTTATTTTCTAGTATGTTTGTTTGGGTAACTTGAACATGTTTGGAACAATATGTCTTGTAGGTTAGCATTGTTATGGATCAAATGATGAGGTTACTTCATTACTGTGGGTTACCAGAGGAAGATGTTGACTTCATTAACTCTGATGGGAAGACAATGAACAAGCTGCTATTGGAGGTTGGTTAATATGATTAGTGTTGCGTATGTGTGTGTAAAGTTATAATGGTATCAGATAATTGAGTGTTTTATCATGCCATATGTTGTTTTTGAATAACTTATTCATGAAGGATTGAATTTTACTTTGTGTAACAGGCAAATCCACGAATGACCCTTTTTACTGGTAGTTCTAGAGTAGCAGAGAAATTGGCACTTGATCTTAAGGGCCGCGTTAAGTTAGAAGATGCAGGATTTGACTGGAAAGTCTTGGGGCCTGATGTTCAAGAGGTTTCTTATCTGCAAATCAATACCACAAATTATGTTGTTACTGCTTTGTATATCAAGGCCATTGTTAATTTATTGGTTTTTGGTTTCTGAGTTGCAGGAGGATTATGTCGCCTGGGTCTGTGATCAGGATGCATATGCGTGCAGTGGTCAGAAGTGCTCCGCACAATCCATTTTATTTATGCATGAGGTTAGCCTCTTCTCTTATGATTCCACTTATGTTCTGGTTTGCATGTGTAGCTTCAAATAGTTCTTGTTTGATTTAATTTGGTTTTCTTGAAAGTTTGTAGTCAACTATTGTATTAAGACTCTTGGGCTTCGCCAAGCAATCCCACATTTCTTTTTTTGTTGATTATTTTGCTCTTTTATGCAGAACTGGACTAAAAGTTCATTATTATCCAAAATTCAAGAACTTGCCGAGAGAAGGAAGTTGGAAGATTTGACTGTTGGTCCTGTACTTACGGTATGTATGTACTTATGTTATTTATCTTTTTCTATGCTACTCGGGATTGATGCTTACATAGATCAGATGTTTGATTTAATTTATTAGTCTTCAATTAGTTGATTGAAACGCCTGGAAACCGGCTCTTGTTAAGAGCATATTGATGGTTATTATGGTTTACTAGAATCTAATATGATGGTTCGGATAATGTTATTGAGACCCATTTTTCTCAAGTGCTCTGTAATAGAGCCGTAAACTATTCAGGGATATATCCTCGTTAACAAATTAAATGAAATTGGAAGCACGTGAAGGGTTATGTGAAATAGGAAGTGTAAGTCTAGAAGTTTTGAACCGTGGGTAGAATGTGGTGTTTTCTCTTTTAATCTTGCCAATAACCATTCAAAAGTAGACTAGTAAGTATTAATTTGGGAACTATCCTAACATGTTCGGATGATTGCGGCTATTTTTGCCTTTGCAGTTTACAACTGATGCAATCCTGGAACACATGAATAAATTGCTCAAGATACCAGGTTCAAAGCTACTCTTTGGTGGTAAACCTTTAGAGAATCATTCCATTCCGTCAGTATATGGTGCTGTAAAACCAACAGCCATCTATGTTCCTCTTGAAGAAATTGTAAAGGACAGCAATTATCACCTCGTAACTACTGAGATTTTTGGACCCTTCCAGGTAAAGAATACATATAGTTAACGTTTGAACATTCTTTTCCAGTCTATTACCCAATCTCCTCCTATTACTTTAGCAATATCCTATTTTCTTTATAGCGCGGTGCAGAGAGTCAGTCAGCTACCAACAAGTTGTATTCCATTAGGCATCGTTGTTCACGCGGCTGAAAGAGCCTGTAACTGACATTGATGTTTTTTTTGCCTGTAGGTCATCACCGACTATAAGAAAGAACAACTCCCATTGGTGTTGGATGTTCTGGAGAGGATGCACGCACATTTGACTGCTGCTTTTGTTTCAAATGATCCCCATTTTCTGCAGGCAAGATCTCTCTTTCTCCATCTCTGAAATTTCAGCTACAAAACTTCTTATTTGTCGATATATATCCGTTTTCAAATGATTCTAATTCAAATTCTTAACTAATACGTGTTCCTCGACTACAATACTATCCAATTTGCAGGAAGTTATTGGTAAAACAGTAAATGGGACTACATACGCTGGACTAAGAGCTAGGACAACTGGAGCTCCACAGAATCACTGGTGAGTCTAAAACTTAAGGAGCTTTCGCCTGTTCTTAAATATATATTTTTATAATTACCCGAGGAGTTGAATGAATTAAAATGAGTCGTTTTGATGACAGGTTTGGACCGGCAGGAGACCCTAGGGGAGCAGGGATTGGAACCCCAGAAGCAATAAAGCTGGTGTGGTCTTGCCACAGAGAAGTTATCTATGACTATGGCCCTGTCCCTGAGCAATGGGAAATTCCACCTTCTACCTAAGTCTTGTGTTAGCCATAACTGAGCAGACTTGAGAGGACAAGATTAGAAACTCTTTTGCATCACTTATGTTGCATGCAATCGGCGTAGGTAACTCTCTTCGATTAGCTCGAGTTCAAAATAATGTGAAATTTTGCTACTAGCTTCTCTTTCGAAAATAAATATTAGTGGATTTTATATCATATCTATTTTCATTTACAAGGGTATATTTCCTTGACTACAACTAAATTCAGAGTTTGATACCACATCAAGAACAATCTAGGTGTTCAGATAAAATGTGATAGGAATCAGACTTCTGTTTGGTAAACAACCAGAGAACTTTGAATGGAATTGACTGGTTTTCTTGCATAATATAAAGAGAGCCAATGAATTTACAAAATGTGACGCACATAAAACAATGTGTGACATTCAAAGAATATTTATGGTATAATTTAGTTATCATGAGAAAGAGGAGAGTTTGTGGGTTTATTCACTCATGCCACTACATCCTAACAATTCACATTTCGAATCCCTACAGCTTGGTCAAAAAGTAAACTCGTCGTGCCTCTCTTTTATTTTATTTTTATTCTCTTTTAGATGCTACACTTTAAAAGAGAAATACTAAGGCGACGTTTTTGTAAGCATGGCAGGATGATAATGGTAAACTGAAAAGTGATTAAAAGAAATTTGGATGAAGTAAAGGGAAAATTACCATATGGCCACTCACACGTGCATTTTGGCATAATTATTTTAAGAGTGGTTATTCCGCCAGTATTCATTATTAAATGTTGAATTGATAGGAGAAGAAGAGAATGATATGTTATCGTCTAGGGATAGTTATATTTTAGTATTTGAAATTTTAATAAATAGCTCAAGTTTAAAAAAAATGTTAAATATGAGTCTAGTTTACGTAAATAATATATTAGTACTATAAATTTATTCATTTTTTAAAAAATATCAAAAATATCTTTTGACTTTTCAATTAAAAATAAATAATAAATTAATTAATTAAAATACTAATAAAAACTTTTTAAAAAAATGATATTAAATAAACTTAATATATTACGGGTCTCAATCTTCCACCCTAAAAAAAATTAAAATACTTCCATATCCCTAAATTTGACCCAATCGACCCTTTTCCACTTTCCCCAACCCCTCCGACCTTCGATCCATATTCATATTTTTTAGCCACCTCCATTTTTTAGGGCCAAACTTCC
>WUAT03000006.1:1404459-1421190 GCA_010015005.3 Ulmus americana
ATGTTTGCTCCCTCTCAATTGCTTAAGCACAAAATTGAAATTGTTTTACATATATCAAAAGCAATTCTTATCTTTTCTATTTTCTCTAAACTTGCCAGAAAGCTCTAATTAAAAACATTCTATTATTCTTCATGTGAATTTTCATTATTATTTAGTGCAGATTCACAAAAGGTTTGTCATATCCCGAAACTATTTGCATTAGAAATTCACAAGTAATTGAGAGGGAGTAAATATCACTTTTTAGAAAGCGTATTCATACGTGTTTCAAGTCTCTTAGAAGAATTTTTCCCAACAGAATTTATATAAATATGATGATTGAGATTTACCCAAAAATAAATAAATAAATAATTGAGCCCTTAACCATTAGATGCATGAAAGATCACTATCTAGTAAGTAATTAAATGAAAATGATTAATCACTTTTTAAAAAAATTATTTATTAATTTGTTAACCTAGCTATTGAATTTTTAGAATAGACTTGTTCTCTGCGTTTAGCACTTTTAATATAAAATTCGGACGTTTTCTTTAACTCCACAAATTTGGTCAATTGAAAAATTGTAATAATATTAACTAGGTTAATTTTTTTCACATTCATTGTAGGTAATGAGCTGTTAACCTGATTTAATATTAGCTATTAATTAACCTTTCTAATTTTAGTAAGGGATAATTTAACCAGAAATATTTAGAAAATATTCAATTTTGAGGTCTATACTTCCATTTTTGAATCTTGAAGAATATTCTTTTTCTTGACTTTTATGTTCATTTACTTAAATAAATTAGAACTAATTAAAAATTTACTTTATTTCCTAATTAAATAACTAATTAATATGTAATAAAACAAATATTTTAAACTCATTTTCAAAAAAAAAAAAAAATCTATTTTATTTTACCCCCAGTTCAATGCCGCGAACCAACCCACCGGCATATAATTTCCCTCAGGGTATTGCCACATACATATTTAAAAGAAATTAACAGTTTAAAGTGATTTTTATTATAACCAGAATTATTAGTGATAAAAAGGAAAAACCTAAGATAATTTGCATACCAATTTATTTTATCAAGCATCAACCATATTAACACTAGTATATATACGATGGTGCAAATAACATGTTAAAATAGTGAAGGCATGAAGCCCGAGATAAAGTTCTAAATTTCTCACTGGTAACATGGAGGGCAATTCTAAGAGGAAAAGAATATGAGAAACCATCCAGAATCAACAGAATTACAGGCCCCCTAGAGAGGGGCAAATGCCAAGAAGACACACAAAGATGTTGAAGAAGAAACCACACATTCTAAGCTGAATGTGTGTGGTAGAAGCAAAAATCCTGTCAAACTAGATGGTTCTTTTGTCATTCCATCAACAATAATCCGACTGGGACTCGTAGAATTCGCTCGGGTAAGGTGACATGACTTCTTGTTCTAGCAACTGCAACACTTGGTTCATTGATGGCCTATCATCCGGATTTGCATCTGTACATCTTGCTGCTATTTCAAGAATTGCTTCGACAGTTTCTGCGTCTGCATCTTTGCACCTTCCATCTACAATGTCTTCCAGGCGGTCCTCTTTTAATAGTGTGTTCATCTGCACATGATTGGTTAAGATTCCAATTAGTGCATGAGAAAGTTACAACCAAACGAAAGAAACACAGATTCTGAGCTTACCCAACCAACAACATTTAGGCCCCTCTTTACGAAAGCTGGATCAGTTGGTCTCTTCCCAGTAACCAGCTCTAGCAAAAGAACTCCGAAGCTATAAACATCTGATTTCTCGGTGGCTCTTCCACTTTGTAGATATTCTGCAAAATAGTAGACGGTTAGAATGGAGTGATGTACAAACCAAGAAAGTGACCTTCGTGGTTTGAGTGATTTAAGAAACACACACCTGGAGCCAAGTAGCCAAAAGTTCCAGCAACCACAGTTGTGATATGGGCATCCTCATCAACCAAAAGCTTTGCAAGACCAAAGTCAGAGACATGTGGTTCCAAGTTCTCGTCGAGGAGAATGTTGCTGGATTTTATATCACGATGCACAATCTTCGGGGAGCAGTCATGGTGCAAGTAGGATAGTCCTCTAGCAGAACCAAGGGCTATTTTTAAACGAGTGTCCCAATTCAAGGGTTGATCTTCTTCCCTGCGTTCTGATGAAGAGAATGACATCTCATCTAGTGAGCACTTTGTTTGTAATATAAAACAAATAGACACCATGACATAGAGAATGATAAGAAAACTGGAGCCATCATGTTGTGAGTTAACAGTGATTGGCATTAAGGAAAGGAAAAGAAAGTAAAATTCGGGATACAAAATTGATGATTTTATGTTTTCTTGAGATACAAACAAATGCCTTACCGTGCAAGAAACCATCTAAACTGCCCATAGCCAGATAATCATAGATAAGAAGTCTTGAAGCAGGGAGCCTGCAGTATCCTCGGAGATTTACCAAATTTATGTGCTTTATGCTGCCCAATATCTCTAACTCTCTCTCAAACACTTGATCTGATCCTTGACGACTTCTGTCAATCCTCTTAACAGCAAATGTTCCACAATCGTTCATGACCATCCGGTATACAGTACCAAACCCACCCGACCCAACAACATCCTCATCATCGAGTGACTCAAGCTTTTCTATAATCTCGCACGAGGGGTATGGAAGGTCACCATGGAAAGTAATGAGTTTAGTGCCTGTTGAGAGATTGAAGTTGTTAGTAGCAAGAATATAGATAAAAGAAATAATAGTTAAAGTTGAGAGAAAGTATCGAGCTTACTAGCTTCTTCATCCCTTTGCTTTTTTACTACAATGTATTTCTTAGCTTTTCTTTCTTTCTTTGATAGCAAACAAATCCAAAGGAATGCAAGGAGAATGACCAGAGCAACCCCCATTATGGACATTATTGCAATCATCACTCCTTTAATGAAATGTGATGATTGTTTAGTAGGGACTGCGTATATCACAAAGCAATCAAACCAAAATTAGAATATGAAAAATATTATGTGAAGAATAGTTAAAATTATACCATTTGTTATCAAATCACTAACTGATAACAGGACCTATACTTGCCTGCCGCTTCATCACTTGCAGCATGAGGTAGTACTGCAGGAAATCCAAGTGAGGTCCGGCAGGGCTTGTTCACTTGTTGGCCACAAAGATCTAGATTGCCAATAAACCTGGAGAATCAATAAATTATCCTAAGTTAGACCTTTCATTTCTAACTAAGAATGATAAGAATCGGTGCTAAATATCAAGTCCTTAAACTAGCATTCTAGAAGTTCTATAGTAAAATTTGGAAAACTCTAGTTTTTATATTGTGTATAAAGTAAATTCCAAAACTGATTGAAATCTCATGCTGCAATATATCATGTATCAATACAGACTGTCAAGTGTCAAATGGAAAGAGCCTCTAAACAACGGAAGATAATGGCACATTGCAACAACATAATTAGTGCAAAACCAAACAATCGAAACTAAGCATACTAGTCAACTCAACACCAGCACAGATAAAGTGATATTTATGGATAACCAGGGATCAGAGTACTCACGACTTGCTCCCGAAAGTGCTTAAAATTCCAACATCAGGGATTTCTCCAGAGAAAAAGTTAGTGGACAAGTTCCTGAGAGAAGTATGACAAATGTTGCAATCAAGCCAACATATATTTCATAGATGAAGATAAAACTGAGACCATAAAATATCCATTGCACTAAATATTCAAGACTTGAACTTACAAATGGCGCAGTCGAGCAAGACGGCCAATAGATGAAGGTATTGCACCCTTTAGTAGATTGCTTGATAAATCCCTGCATGTTAATTGCAAATTTAACAATGAGAGTTTATATTGAAGTTTAAGCATAAATTGCTAAAAGGAATCAACAGCTATACGAAATTTTTGTCCAAGAATTTAATTTACAAATCTCTGAAGGTCTAATTGTTAAGAAATCCTCTTAATCACTAGTATTGGTTAACAAGGATGGTCCACCAACCAAAAAGCAAAAGAACTTACAGGATGGTAAGATAAGAAAGGTTTCCAATATCTGATGGTATGCCTCCTTGGAGATAATTAGCTCTCAAATATCTACAAAAGTGGTCAAAGAGAGTGTGTGATGCTCAGTTCATGTCTCTTGTATAGAAACTATAAGTAACATAAATGAAACATTTTTGGAATCAAAAGATGATAATACAAATTAATCAGAAAAACATTTCCACTTACATAGCTCTAAGCTCAGTACAGTTGGAAATTTCATGAGGGATGTTTCCATGCAAGCTGTTCTGGTGAAGTGCCCTGTTGCACACAAAAAAAAAAAAGGTAAGAATAAACAGGATCAAAGATTTTGAGCTCATTTCCAGAAGATTTTTGGGTATAAAAGAGGTGGGCAAGGACTTACAGTCTTTGTAATCTGCTGAGTTTACCAAGGCTGGGAGAGATAGTCCCTCCTAGTTGCATATAAGGCAAATTTCTACATTCCAGACAAAAAAAGGGTTAAGTTTCTGACAGCCCAAATAGAAACTAATAAGCTGGAAAAAGAATAGAACTGAAGAATAGAAGTCAAATACATTGATATAACTCTTTGATCCTGAGGATGGCAAGAGACACCAGTCCAGTTGCAAGGAAATTCATCAAAGGCTTGCCAGTTACTGAGCATGTTCTTAGTATCATTCCAAGTGGTTTTAAGTTCCAACAGAGTGAGACCTAGAACATGAACATTATTATATCAGAAATGTTAAGAAAGATTGAAACTTTAGACCCCCAAAAGATTGCTTTAATAAATCCAGAAAAAAGAAACAGAAAATTATATCCAAACTAGAACTCTTGAACATGGGGTTCCTTACCATCTTCTGATAGAGCTATTGAGCAAGGGAAGAAATGGGTAGTCACCAAAATCACTGAGAGACTCCAAACAAAAATACCCATTTCCATTTTCCAGTTCCTCCAAAATGGGTGTTTTCTGAACTTGGCTGTGGCCGCTATAGAGTGAGTGACAAAGCTGGAGAGAGAAACAAAACTATGATGATAAAGTGGGTAAAGTGAGTTATTAGTTGAGGTGTTAATGGAGTATCTCTAGGACTAAAGGCTAGAATAATAATAAATTTTTTTTGAAGCATCAAAGAGAGAGAAAGAGAGGGAAATTTGTTTTTTTCCAATATTTTATGAGTAGGGTTCGAGAGACACTTTTGAAAGTTGTGCAGACAGAGGGAATAGCCGTTGTCCACATGTTGAAATTTCAAAAACTTGAACTTTTAAGCTCAAAACCCCTCCTACGCTTTTTACTTGGGAACCAAATGGAATGGCCTTTGCAACTTAATTTACCAATACGAGTTAAGATTTTTTTTTTTTTTTTTTTTTTTTTTTATAAAATACGAGTTAAGATTTTAAGGCCATGTATAAAACTGGGATTTCTACATAGAAAGAGGTGTTCTATATATATATATATATATTTTTTAATATTCCATTTTTTTTTCTTTTTACAAAACGTACATATCCCGGGAAAAGATCAGTAAGGTGCATTATAACCTGACAGTACCAGTGGGGATGGTGCCACTGGGTTGTATTGTAGCCATTGGCGATGGGGTCTCACGATAAGGTGGGTTCAGTTCAGACTTCAGAAATAATTTAAAGCTCTTTGTTTCAACTTTCTACCCAAAAGCGGGAAAAAGAAAAATGAAATTTATGCTCTTTTTTTTATGCATGTTGTTTATCATACATCTATTTACCCAAAAATATATATATTGCTAAGTACATCTTCTAGCCAAAAAAGACAATAGGAAAAAACAAAAAAACAAAAATTCGGTAGAAATAGGAAAAAACAAAAAAAAAATTGGGTAGAAAAAATGAAAAACTATTTCAATAAAAAAGCCTAACAAATATATATATAGGGGTAATTGCATTTTGGTACTCTAATTACACAAATAGGCAAAAAGTACGTCGAGGTTTAAAAAAAATTTAAAAAAAGACCCGTCGCTTGGGCTAGATTATGTAAGAGTACATTCCGTCTTCTATTTTTTAGAATAATGACAAGATTACTTTTGTACTTATTTTAAATAACTTATGTTTTTTTTACACCATTAGTTCCTGAATTTTTTAAGTATTAGTAATTTAGTTCCAAAAAAAATTCTTTTTTTTTTTAATTTTCTTTTCTTTTTCTTTTACTTTTTATGTTCTATCTTCTTTTTTTTTTCTTCTTCACCCAAATAATTTAACTAAATTTCTTCAATCTATTTTGAATAACTTAAATTTTTTGCGCCACATGTCTTTGAACTCTTCGAGTATTAACAATTTAGTCTCGAGAATAAAAATAATTCTTTTTTTTTCTTTTTTTTTTTCGCAAAAGTTGTAGTCATTAAGTCAAAAGATTACACTCACTTAAATCACTGTTCGAAAACAGTGGTATTTTATAATAGACAACATTTTTTTATAGTGATCTTTTTACGATTTTGGCGTGGTAGATGCACAAATCTCTATACCCCGAGTCCCTTCAAATGACAATGATTAGAAATATTTCGTCAATTTTGTCTTCATTTAGAATATTGATCTAGCCAACTTTATATATATATTACCATTAAGACATTCTTTGATGCACTCTTGAATTTTATTTTTTATGTTTATTTTTATTTTTTTTTCTTTTAATTTTTCTAGATCTTACATAATTGAAGGAGTTAGATTTGTTGGAAGATAGATTAGAAAATGGGAAAAATATGTCAAATATCTAGATGATTTTTTTGTTGAAATATTTTGAGATGGGATTGCCAACGGGAGGAAATAAAAGAAAAAAATTATTGTTTTTCTTTGGAACCAAATTACTAATATTGGAAGAGTTCAGGGACTTTGACTCAAAAAAACCCAAGTTATTTAAAATAGGTTAAAGGAATTTAGTTAATTATTTTGGTGAAGAAGAAAATAAAATAAAAGAAAGGAAAAAAAAAACACTTGGAACCAAATTACTAATATTTGAAGAGTTCAAGGACTTCTAGTGCAAAAAATCTAAGTTATCCAAAATAGGTACAAGTGCAATCTTGTCATTTTTCTAAAAATGGAAGGCGAAGGGTATTATATGCAATTTAGCCCAAATTACGGGTCTTGTTTTGTTTTTTTCAAAAACTTAGTACTTTTTACCAATTTGTACAACTAGAGGTACCAAAATGCAATTATCCCATTTTTTTTTTCTTCCTTGAATTAGTTTGTAAGTGCTTAGCTTATTACTAACTAGGAGAAAATAGGGGATTAAACTTTTTACTCATTTATTTGGTAGATGTACTATGTTACTTTATATCAACAACTTCAAAGACAAGCAAGTATGATTTCTTTATAAGTTTTTTTTTTTTTTTTTCTGGTAGAAGATTCCTCTATAAGTTTTTTTGATACCATTTAAAAAATAATAATAATGTAACAATATTTACCATATAATTTCAAATTGTTGTTTTCGTTTTTTTCTCAAAATTTATAATTTGTACAAGGATGGTAATTAAATTAATTTACATGTCAAAATTATTAATTTAGCATAAATTTCATCTTGCACGGTGCAATGTTGTTAAAATTCAAATACATAATATATACTCGAATTAACACTTTATTTCTCTTAACTGATTTTTTTCGTTATTAACTTGTCCATGTTACTGTTTATTAGCACTAAGTTTAAAATTGTCTTTATGTACAAGTACTAATAAACAGTAATACGTGGAGTTTAATAACGGAAAAAATTAATAAAAAGACAAAATCTCAATTCGAAGAAACGAAAAACGAGGGAATTATACCAATTAACCGATATTCTAACTAAATCAAGGACTTGGCATTGTCTTTTGACAACACCACATGCTCCCAACTTTATTTATTGGAAACTTGGGACTTAAGCTATTTGTTGTGAGGTCCACCACAGTCTACAACGGGGTTGTTGAATCATTTTGTCGTATCTTGATGTTACTTTCACCATCCATGATCCATCTACTTCACTTCTATATATTTTCCTTCACATTCAAATACAAACAAGTGGAAAAACATTTTGCATGCCTATTTAGAGTTTGTATGGTTTCACTTTTTTGGTCTTAAATGGTGTTTGACCTTATTACCATATAATTTGATTAAAATTTTCAAATATAAAAATATAGTTTTGTTATATGTTATATTTCTCAATTAAACCCTAAATGCACTGCATAAAAATGCGAATATCCCTAAAATAATGGGAAAAAAGAGTAAAATCCCCTTTTGACAAATTATAAATTCTAAGGAATCTCCATTGAATGGAGTAGGAGAGAAAGAACATAATTTCTCATATTATTCCCTGTGCAAGAAATTAAACAACATTTTTATTAGCAGCTTCATCCAATTCCAGTGCTAATTGTATCTCAGAACTTTGCAAGTACTTGTTGTAAAGCCACATAGAAGTGTTGAGAGCATTTCCAAAACTTCTTATTGGGAATACATTCCTACTGCTTTGCCAATCATTTGTGAGCTTTATCCACTCCTTCCTCCAATCCCCTAATGGGAAACCAGTACCCTCCTCTAAGCTTTTTATCAGGAATTTAAAATATATGGCTGCTCGGGGACGATAATAGTCTCGTAGAAGCCCACTCCAGTACTTGTTCCCTGCAAAATATGCGTGTTATTCAAATATTACGTCAATTTATTTTGTTATATAGAAGAAGATGAGTAATAGTGGCTCCGTTCGTTTTGTGATTGAGGGAGTATTTTGGTGATTTGAACCGTGTTAGTATTTTGGTGATTTGAATATTATTACTGCATATTCTAAATGGTGGGCCTAGAAGGAAAAAGCTGAAGAAGAAGGGTACTGTAGCAAAATGATTACTAGCATTCAAACTTTTCAAACAGGATTACAATCCAAAGACAAAAAGAACGTAGCCATTGTAACAACAACGAAGCCTTAGTAAATTTCATACCATAGTCCCTAAGCAGGCTAGCTTCCTCATTTGTGTTGTCAAACCACATAGTTATTTGAGTTCTTGCGTTCCATTCATACTGCAGTTTCAATTTCATCAATTGAAAGAATTTAATTTCCCATATTAATAAATATAAAGGTAAGTTAATAGTTCGACGAAATCTATACCTGTATCTCCTGTTCTTCATCTTGGGCAAGTTGCTTTGCACTTTCCAACCAAGGTCCGAGAAGAAAACCATCATGGCAAGCTAAAAGAGTGTCCATATCTTCAACTAAATCCAGAAACTTCTGGCTTAGACGAGTCACTACATCAATATCATTTGACTGGTAGCCTTCTATGATCTCTAGAAACAACTGGTTTGAGTATTTTGCTAGAGCTTGTCTAGTCAGATCGACAAGATCATACCTAAATTATACGCGAAACAATTTATCTAGTAACCATAAACAAAGATATTTCCTATTTTTAAACTTGCAAATGCTGTTACCTGTAAGTGTTGCTTTGAGATAGCTCATCTCCACTTGTAATAAAAAGTTCTAAAGATCGTATAACTTCAGAAGTCGAATACCACATATGAGGTTGATCAAAAGAATCTGTTACTTCATTTAGAACTGATCTTCTTGACATTTGTTCGTCATACTGGTAATCGTTCTCGCGCATTATAGATATCACAGATGGATCAACATCAGGGAATGACACAATCCTATCCCTATTTTTGTCCTGAGTTTGCAGACAATGGATTTAAATTAGAACAATAAAAATACAACCCAGCTTGGAGTCTTAATCACACGAGAGAAGAGGATCTCAATTTTAAGGAACTCACATTGGCACCATCAGTGCAATTATAGATGGTGTGATATAATATATTCCAAGCATCTTGTATTGAAGGAACCGATCGACCATAACGCCTTGCTGGGTAGAGATCAATCCAAGCCTGAAATAAGGTTATATTTATGTAAGTGAAGTAAACGAACTGATCAAGACTCTTTTGAATAAGTAATAGTATGAGTTTTTAGGTAAACACCGAAAGGGAAACTACCTTGACATCAACTTTGTTGCCCTGAAAAGCCATTTCGGACATGAGGTCATAAACAACAGGATTCTGTTCTATACCTTCCATTGCCATTCCAACACCAACCTTTAAACAGAAAGAAAATACATCATTCAAAACATTTTTTTAGGGAAATTTAGAGAAAATTTTCTTCGTCGGGCGAGCAATGTGACTATTTAATGATTAATATGAATGCATTTACAAATCAAGAATCAAACAAGAAACAAATGGATAAACTTGCCATTGTTGAGTTTGAACTTGTACGAGCATCAATTGGTCCAGAGGCTATTGAATCTAAGATCCCATACATCTCAATATTTCCAGCAAAGTTGTGCAGCATACACCTGTGAAGTAGAATACCAACACATCAAAACTAAAGGGAAAAACGTCAATAAACAAACCTAAAGGGAAAAGGGTAGAGAGAGTACAGAATAAAAACACAGGTCAGTTGCAATTAGAGAACTCATAATTTTGCTTAATTCATATAAAGACTAGAAAAAATAGGACTTTCATAAGAAAAGCACAGAGAAAAATCAAGCTTTAATGATATTAATTATTAGGTATCTCCAAATTTGAGCTCAATCGTCTAGACATATTTGGAAAACCATTAAAAAAGAACGACCACTTTCCAGATGTAAGGAACACCATAAAACTGCTCTGAAGTAATCCATAAGGGTTTCACTTCAGCAAACAGATCAAGAACCACCATCTTCCCCACAGGCACAGACTGCAAAAGTGCCTGACAATAAGAACAGATCAAGTCAAATAAAGAGTGCCAAATGCAGTAAAACCAGTTCTCTAATGAAATGAGTAACTAGCATCGTTGGAAGCTCAGAAAGGAACAAATATTTATAGCTAGAAAAGCAAGAAGATGAATACAAATGAAGTAGAGATGCAACCTTCATTTGCGGCGGTCTCCAAAATGGATCATATGAAAATAACCATCCCTACGAAATAACAAGATACCCATTAGAATGCCATAACGCTGAAAAGTAACCGCATGATATGAACAGCAAATAAGAAAGTGAGGGTAACAGTTGTGAAGTAATTGAATGCTTCTGGTTGCTAATGTGATTAACCTATTGACAAAAGATATATTAAAAAAGTAAGCTTAAATACCAACTATTCATTTTACCTGCATCAGCCAGACAGCATTATCATCTCCACTTTGCATTCCCCTAAAGATTGCAGCTCCTAATGAAGAGATATACTCAGGGTCATCATCAGGTGGAGTATTCTCATCAAAAGTGTCGCTGCAACAAGTCATTGATCTATTACATAATTTAATCATATTCTTCAAGATTATTTCCCAATTTACATATAAAAGGGTGAATAAAAGAACATAAAGTTCTGTATGGAACAAAGTAAAGACTGCATTTGCAACTTTACCAGTTGTATATGTGACTGGTCTTTCCATATTCTGCCACAACACATAAACCAACAAAAGGCAAGATATTAGAAAGCTTGGTTTGTTAGCAACTTTTGGCAAAAAAGATCTAAACACCCTGCTTATGCAGAGTAGAGGGAGTTACAGGGTCCAGGTAATCAATCACCTTTTAGCTGTTGCTCAATGAATGCTCTCCCAATTTCAATGAACAAGGGATCGGTTGCATCAAGGAGATAAGTGCAGCACCATCTAGCGTCACTCTCAACCGTAAACCTATAGCAGAATGAACAATAACATACATAATTAAGTATGCACATAATGTTTGAATTTAGAGAATTTTGCATAAGTCTGTTTTCTCAAGTTTTGTGTAGGAATTTAGGTCCAAAATTCCTGATAAGTCTAGCATTTGAAATTTATTGAGGTAATTATCATTTTTCTCTTTGAATGTTTCCAAAGAAGTATGAGTCTTCTTCGTGCCATTCCCTATTCTTCTTCACCTCTCCTTGCAAAGGATTTTTTTTTTCCACCTTTCTTATAAATAAAACTGCAAATATGTATTCCATCCTATCCTATGATCATGTTGTCCTTGTGCTTCATGTATGGTCTAATCTAGGAATTGTTCAAGTTCATGCCAAATAAGTCATGCATTTCATCAGATTCTCGAGTATATTTCAGAACAAACATTTTTTCAAATTAACAATTCTTACCAATTTCCCAAGCGGGTTATCTTTGCTAATGGATATCTAATTTTCAGTGCTGCAGGAACATTTCCAGAAAAGGCTGGAAGTACTGAGATACAAACAAAAAAAATATTAACACCATATATGCAATTAAATTTATAATTTATAATTTTTCCATAACCTTCCCTAATTAGGCTTCCTTCATTTTGAATAATGTGGGCTCTTCTACTTCATTTTTATTTTCCCTCTCTTTTTTTATTTTATTCCTTTCCATCATTCCTTCACCTAAACCTTAATAATATTATAATTTTTCATAATATAAAAATTCTTAAAGAGTATAATTTTTCATTTTCAAATAATAACTTTTTTCTTAAAATATAAAAAAAATTAAATTCACTTAATAAATTTCCAATAATATTTTAATTACTTTAAAGGTTAAGGTTGAATTTATTTTAACTCACCAAAGATTCAAATCTTCGTACATTTTTGATGTGGGACAAAAGCTCAAGAAATTAATTCTACAAGCTAATCATAGAGTTACTCAACATTTAAATTACAAACAATCTTGTCAACTAATTTTCTTGTTTCCACCATTATTAACTAAAATTCGACTCACAGTGACAGTAAAAAAAATTTCCGAATCAAACTTTTATATGCCTAGACAGATTTTCTCAACAAATGCAATCACAACAGTTGCTTACAATACTAATGATTAGTTGTCCAATGATTGTACCTGGAGTCATTCCAAGTTCATGCATCCTGGTAAGAATTTTCTTCTGCAGAACCAGTTGTTGATCAAGCCAACTTTGTGGTAGTGGTCCACCCCATCTGTGAGATAAATATTATCTTTTAGGGGAAAAATTAAAAGAGCTTGATTGCTGAAACATATGCATATTATATTCAAACATCTAGCAGGTTTATGGAACTAAGAGCCAAACAATGAGATATCAGGTATTCAATTTTACATCAATGAGTAAATTATTTCAGTTCCAAAAATATCCAAATTGTAATATAACTATTAACTTAAAAAAAGATTTGGTAACTCACCCATGCAAATTTCCCATACGAGACCATGCAAGAAATGCAGGGCCTCCAAAGAAATCATCCAAATCTGACTGGCTTAAATTAAACCTCTGCAACAAGATGAAGAACATAACATCAAAATGAGTAGAAATCTATATATGCTAAGCCTGTTCTTGATACACAACTAAAGACTCACAAGTGCTAAAGAGGCTAAGTTAATAAGATGTGTGCTAAGCTTGATTCATGCACAAAGTTTAGTTGGAAAAATAACTAGCTTTTGGTTCTTCAATACTAACAGGTACAAAACAAATTTTTTTTTTTTTTTTTCCAAACGTACCTGGAAAACTTTCTGCCAAATAGCCTCTTGACCCGTAAATGCTAGAGGCAAGTTGATACCTTGGAGAGCCATCCAATCAATCTCTTTCTCCCATCTTTTCCAATCCCACCAAGCAAAAGTATCTTCCCAATCAGATATGAGAAATAATTTACTTAAATTTATCAGAAAGAAACTCAAAGAGTTTGAAGCCACAACTAACATTCGCAGATATATAAGAAATTTGAAAGCATAAGCTTACAACTAGATGTAACAGCATTCTGGTAGTAGCTCCACGGAATAGGTCTTTGGACTAAAATACCGGACTCTTCTACACGAGGAAGCAATCCAGCTTTTGGTACTGAAAACAGTTGAGCGCCACCAGTCTTATCCCAGGATATGTGTAAATGACACCAGTTCTTGAAATACCAATGCAGACCAGACAAAATCTCCACCCCAGTGACCCCAGCAATTCTATTTACAAATCGAAAGTAGTATGTTTGTGTCAATATGAAAATCTAACAAGGATAAGCTAATGCTTTTCAAAGATTGTCTTTATGAGTGTAACTCTGTACCATTCTCTAGTCTCATATTCTAGAAAATAGTAGAATTGTTCAAGCTTCTAATGAACAAACAGTAAACAGTATATACCAAATTAAATTTCTCAAAACTGAATATAAATTGAGAAACTTTATTCATGAATTCAAGTATGTATCAGCAAAGGTAAATAATGATATGAACAAGTAGCAACATACAAAATTTCGGGATTCCCGCGTTTGTGAAAGGAAGGATGGTTCTTGATGATAAAGCAAGGAGAACCTCCACATTGCTCCTACAAAAGAATAAAACAATCCGTTTGAGAGCCTTTTCAAAATTTTCCAATCATATCTTGTTCTGTCAAAATCTATTCTTTTGCCGATTTTAATCATTATCTTATCGTATTTTATTCTATTACACCCCGTGGATCCTACCACCTTTTTTATCGTATACTACCTTATTCTATTTTATTACTCTTGTGAACCCTACCACCATTTACATTATATTATTAATATTATCGCATGTACCCCACCACCTCTTGCCTAAAATATTATTTTCTATATTATTTTATTATTAAATCCCGAACTACACTATCTTTTACAAAAAATATTTAATATTACTATGTGACCTCACCTACACTTACCAAAAAAATTAGACTCCTGTCTAAAAAATTATCATGCTCGTAATCACCAAAATCCTGTTTAAATCGTCTCTCAAACTGTACCATTATGCAAATTAAATTCTTCACCTTTCCATATCCTTTAAAATTTCATACCGACCAAACCCTACAACATAATTGTATTGGAATTTCCGAGCACCCAAACAAAAAATGGAAAAAATTACAAATGCAAATGGAAATACCTTAGAAACAATTTGGAATTCGAAGCTGGAAGAATGAGAAGGAAGCAGGCGGCGAAGAACACCGCGAGCAGCAGCGAGTTGGACACTCGGCGGGGCCTTCTCGCGATCCTGCGTTTCGAGAAGCTCCGAAATGTAGCGGACTCCGATCGTCGATGGGAGAGCCGAGGGAAAGAGGAAGCAGAGGATGAAAATCACTGAAAGAGAAATGGCGGGAATAGAGGAAGCCATTGGAGGATTGGAGGAGAAGCTGAGAGCCCAAGTGGATTATAGAGGAAATGGACATGGATGACTAAATAAGTAGGTAGACAAAGAGGAGAATCTTGGAGAAGAAGAAGCTGGTTCACTATGGAACAGGATTCTAGGCCGGCTGGAACAGACAAAAGGGCGCCAACAGAGGCTTACGGTTAAGGTCTTCGATTTTTGTTTGTTTCTGTTTTTTCAAAAAAATATATACCTTTTGGGCTTGAAGCCCGGACTTGATAAACTGGGCTTATTGGGCATTTATAGGGCCAACGAAGTTAGACCCAGTGGTACTTTTTGAGCCTGGTGACAGCAAAACTACTAGTTAATAAAACATAATGGTAAATGTACAAAATTATCCCTCAAAATATATTAGTTTAGTTCTAACACATGGTGCTTGAGTTCTAACATATACTAAAGGTTTATTTTATTTTGGTTGAGTTGTAGTTAAGTTTTAATTAAAATTATTTTGAGTATAAAAATGTTAATTTTTCTACGACCACTAAAAAACTGTCAACCTTGTGGAATATTTATCCACCTCAATCCCCATGGGGCCTCTTTCAGAATTTTGGGATTAGGGTCCAATTTTGATTGGTTAATTTAAATATATTTTTAGTATAAAAAACTAAATGAAAATGTTTTGAAACCGAAAATAATTTATTTCTTTAAAATTAATTTAAGAAAACTTAATTTTTTTTTATAGGAAAATTATAAGAAAAAATAAGTGAAAATTACTCTAGTGGTCACTAACTTATGCAGGCCGTCCTAAATTATTTACCTAGACCATTTCAGATTACAAGTACTATATAAACAATCATTGTAATACATTTTTTTACCGTTAACTATAAACAGGACAATTTAATTTATTGTTTACCGCATCAGCATAAATAGTCGGAAATGAATAGAAACTTGATAATGAACCGAAATTGTTACAATGATTGTTAGCACTGTACTTATAATCTTAAATAATCATTTCATTGCACGATTTTGAAATGCGTAGTTGATTTGGGATCACTACCAAAAATGGGTGACTATAATTGTCCAAAAAAAATTGATGGAATGGGATCAAATCATGTACGATATTGTGGAACCACAACAGCCCCACTTCCTTTCTGTTATTTTCTCTCAACTGTTTTTTTAGAGATTCCCACACTTTTCAAAGCTTAGCTGTGAAATGTGTGTACTGGGGGAAGGAAAAGCCTATTTTTATGATCACCGGTCATCACCATGTGGAGTGAATTATAATGGATGAAAAAAATAGGGCAAACTCTGAATCTTGATTTTCTCAACACTTTCTTTCTCTGTTTGGTTTGGTTCCAACTTGACTAGTATTCAAATTTCCCCTTTTCATTATATATATATTTCCTTTTGTCTTATTTCTTTCCTTCATTTCTCTAACTACAAAAACTCATTTAATTCATTCAACAATAAATGATATTGGAGTATTGCTCGACTAAATGGTTTGAATTTCGAAAACAAGTACGGTATTACATTGGCTTGTTTGAGATGCGATTTAAACATGATTTGGTAATTTAAGCAGAATAATTTTTTTGATAAAGGTAAATGGAGTCCAAAAAATTAAAAAATAATTTTATTAAAAATTAATAGAGATATTGAGGTTTAATAATAAAATAATATGAAAAAAATAATATTTTATATAAAAAATGGTAAGAATATTAATAATATAATGTAAAAAAATGGTAGGGTATAAATGTGTACGTAAGATATAAAAGGTGATAGCATTTAGGTATGTAAGATAATAACA
>WUAT03000006.1:1426010-1437479 GCA_010015005.3 Ulmus americana
ATTTTTTGTTATTTTTTATTCAACTGCTACAAGATCAACAATTCCATGAGCTTGGGCTTCTGTTGCTGACATAAAAATATCTCTTTCCATGTCTTTGGTAACAACCCAAAAGAGTTTGCCCGTTCTTTGTGCATCGACAATTTCTTTACGTACATGAAAAAAGGATCTCAATTTTCACTACACAAAATAACGAGGGAAATACAAGAACAACACTCATAACTCTCGCAACATTACTTTCCAACAAATTTCTAATTAACCCTGGTTAATTTTACTCACAAAATTAGTACAAATTAAACCACTCACTCGAGCAAAAACCTTATCTCTCAAAGAAGCACTCAAGTCAAGAGAACAAGTGAGAATTTATTGCTTGATGCTTCTTGGGATTCTCGGCGTTGTCTTAATCCATAAGAAACAAAGACTTATTTACAGGCACAAAGTTGCTTGGTCCCCAGTTCAATACCTCGACTTCCTAAAAGCGAAGCAAAATAGCCGTCCAATACCCAATAGGAATAGGAAGTAGATAATACATATCTAATAGACCATAGGGATGGGATACAAAACATGGCTTTAATTGATACACATGTCCAACAACATCCTATCATTATTTTCCAGTGACGAGAAGAATCTGCTTTACTATTCTCTCTTCATGATGTTATCTATCGCTTTCGACTTTTTCTTTCTTTTTTTAAGAAAAAATTTCTACATTTTTTTCTTTCTTTTTTGGCTTTAAAGATCTATATATAAGATGGTGAGCAGCATAAACTTCATTCCATTCATAGTATAGAGAAAGAAACCATGAACACAACTGTGCAAGAAACCATGGAAAAGGATGAGAAGAATGAGGAGTCTAAAATCAACTACAGAGGTTGGAAAGCCATGCCATTTGTCATAGGTATGAGTATATATATATATATATATTATATATACATATATGTAACTATATATGTATATTTTCCACTAATTTTTAATATTTCAGGAAATGAAACTTTTGAGAAGCTTGGAGCTCTGGGAACCTTATCCAACCTCTTGGTCTATCTCACTGTTGTTTTCAATATGAAGAACATTACAGCTGCAACTATGATCAATGTCTTCAATGGCACCACCAACTTAGCCACTTTAGTTGGAGCTTTCCTCTGTGACTCCTATTTTGGCCGCTACAACACTTTGAGCTTCGCTACTGTCGCTTCTTTCTTGGTACTTTTACTATTATCATTTGTTATTATCCATATCCAACTTGAAACTGAATATGAAACTCGCACTTGTTTGGCACGATTTACTGAAAGTGACTTTTGGCTTTTTGAATCTAGAAATTGTTTCTACTAGTGTTTGGATGTTACTTTTGGCTTTCTGAATCTAAAAATTGTTTCTATTAGTGTTTGGATGCTTAACAGAAGACTTTCATCTTCTACCTTTTAGAAGAGCTTTTCATCTAAGCCACAAATGTGAATTTCTTCAAACAAAAAAAAATAAAACCTCTTCCAAGAATACTTTGAAGATTTCCACAGAGTTTTAAATAAACCTTTGCCATTTTTTATAAGTTTCTAAAAGCAAAAGCTATTCCAAATAGATTAATTGTTTTGGTATCTGAATTTGGCATCTAGATTAAGTTAAAATAGATAACAAATTCCCTACACTAGGATCATGGTTAAGCAATTTGTTGATTTATTGTATTGTCTTCTCTAAAGGGACTACTTATGATAGACCTAACAGCAGCAATCAACAAGTTGCACCCTCACCACTGTGAAGCAGAAGAGAAACACTCATGCCAAGGGCCAACAACCGGTCAAATGGCGTTTCTAATCGCCAGTTTCGGGCTACTAATCATCGGAGCAGGTGGCGTCCGGCCATGTAACTTGGCCTTTGGAGCTGATCAATTCAACCCCAAAACAGAGTCTGGAAAAAGGGGAATCAACAGCTTCTTCAATTGGTACTTTTTCACCTACACATTTGCAAAAATGGTGTCTTTGACTTTTGTTGTCTATGTCCAATCAAACATAAGCTGGGCTATTGGTTTATCCATTCCAGCAATTCTTATGTTTGTTGCTTGTGTACTCTTCTTCACTGGCTCAAAAATATATGTCAAAGTGAAAGCCAGTGGTAGTCCACTCACCAGTGTAGCTCAGGTCATTGTGGTTGCTATTAAGAAAAGAAGATTGAAGCAACCAGAGCAACCTTGGATCTCCCTCTTTTCCTACACGCCTCCCAACTCTATCAATTCCCAGCTTCCTTACACAGATCAATTCAGGTAATTAAGATTAAATTACACTAAATAAACCCAACTGTGAAATGATTTTGAATAAAAAACAAAAAAATCTCCAACCTCAGAAAAAACTGTTATCAATTATTTGTTGTTTGTAGACCCATCTTAGTATCTTTCACGTTTATTGTATGATGTTAGCTTTACTGGTGTCGTTCATAATTTTTCTTCCAAATCATTGTTGGTTGTTGGACATCCTTTTCACGTGGGGAGTCTGTTCTTTAATGTTTTTGTCATGACAAGAGCTTCTGGAAAATAGAATGTAAAGAGGGTAAATCTCTCGTGTGTAACTTTGCCTTTTAGTTTCGTGTCAACTTCTGCGTTTGATTTGGTAATTATAATTGGATAGAAAGCTTCTTATTTGGGTATGTTCAGTGCCTATCTTGTATTACCAATTGTGGATTGAAAATTTCATCTTCAAAAAAAAAGAAAAAAAAAAACAACAAACCTTTTTGGCTCAAATACCATTTAAAGTTTGAGCAAATTTGCATGTTGTCATCTAAAGATGAAAATTGACTCAAATACTCCGTGAAATTGTTTCTTGGCAATATCGTATTTGTACCAAGAAACAACTTCTTTAGGTATTTAGACCAATTTTCAACCTTAAACGACAACTGGTAAATTCACTCAAACTTTAAGGGACATTTGATCTAAAAAAAAATATTCCCTATTTTTTGAAATGCTTCTTCAGATTAGGTTATTTACTTATGCATCCTCCAGAAGGTCACTTGGTTGCAAAACTCTCTCACTAACTGGCTCTTTGCTCGTGACAGATTTCTCAACAAAGCAGCAATTGCGGCTCCAAAGGACCAAATAAACCCGGAGGGGTCAGCTGCCAACCCATGGAGACTATGCAGTTTACAACAAGTGGAAGAAGTGAAATGCTTATTGAGAGTTTTACCAATATGGGTAGCAGCTGTTGTTTACCATGTTGCCATAGTCCAACAGCAAACTTATGTCGTCTTCCAAGCCCTTCAGTCCGACCGACGCCTCGGGGAGGGCGGTTTCGAGATTCCAGCGGCAACCTACATAGTCTTCACCATGCTAAGCCTCACCATTTGGATACCAGTCTACGATAGAGTTATAGTCCCTTTTCTTCAAAGGTTGAGAGGTAAAGAGGGAGGAATAACTCTCCTTCAGAGAATAGGCATTGGCCTATTTCTCTCCATTTTCACTTCTCTTGTCTCGGCTTTGATCGAGGACAGAAGAAGAATTATTGCTTTAACCAAGCCGACTTTAGAATTCAAACCAAGAAGAGGCGCGGTTTCATCATTTTCGGCCTTTTGGCTGGTTCCTCAGCTCAGTCTAGCCGGACTTGCAGAGGCATTTGCTGCAGTCGGGCAAGTTGAGTTCTACTACAAACAGTTTCCTGAGAACATGAGAACCATTGCTGGCTCTTTGTTCTATTGCGGCTTGGCGGGTTCGAGCTACTTGAGTAGCTTCTTGATCACCATAGTTCATAGAAGTACTAAAGATTCTCCTAAAGGAAACTGGTTGCCTGAAGATCTTAACAAAGGGAGATTGGATTACTTCTACTACATGGTTGCTGCTTTAGAGGCTTTTAATATGATCTACTTTTTGGTGTGTGCAAAGTGGTACAAATACAAAGGCTCTGTGGCTAATGCTATTGAGCTTGAGGGGAAGAATCAAGGCTCTTCAAAGAACGATGCTGTATGATGCTTAAGGTGATAAAAATTGCTAGTAGAATAGCTAAAATAAAGTTTTACCTCGTCTTTATTAAGAAGAAAATGCCCACATCGGCGTAGCCAAGCATTGAAATATCACTTGAGATGAGCTGTAAATGCAAGACATCCCAAATTCGTTCGATTCCCATTAGAAATCCCGGATTTTATAAGAAGACAATTATGAAATTCCCAAAAGGAAAAAGAGCAAAACAAAATATGTAAGGATTTAGATAAGAGTATTCGCAGCACTAAAGGTGCTCTAAGAACAGAAAGCAGAGTAGCATATAAGCTTAGTAACGAAAACAAACTGCATGCTGATTACATGTCTTTACTCTCAGCACTAGTAGAGTTTTTGGGTCTTTGACAGTATTTGAGTAAGCCAACAAAATCATCCTCCTCAGACCGTATACGCTTGCTGAATTGTGTCGATATCGAGGCCCTTTAATCTCACAACCGATTCTACATGTCCTTTTAGTGTGTGGAGTTCTCTTAACCTGCAAAAGAAGCAATGGAAACAAATGAGAAAAATTGATAAAGGTAAAAGCTTCATATCATCATTCCTGCCTAGACTTGATCGCCAAGATTGCTTGACTCACCTTGCAATTTCGGCTCTTCTTTTGGCTTCTTCGGCCATCTGATTGAGTTCTGTGAAATGACTTCTTTCTGTAAACATCTTGGTGTCCGGTGCTTGCAAACCATGCAATGTTCTTTGTGCGTGAGCCCATTGAAGCTCACGTTGTTCCTTACCAAAGTCCTTTTGCCTTGTGAAGGCAATCTACAAAACAAGAAAAACATCCATTATAGAGAAGATAACAATAAGAAACACAAAAAATAAACTACTTTTAACCAAGTCAAAGCCATTCTTACCCTTTGCTCAATAACAAGATCCCAGGCTCTTCCACTCAAAGCATAGCGGATAAAGAACTTGATCGGATCAAGTGGGAAGTAGAAGATGATGTTATAAAGCCAGATTACACCGGCCCAACCCCATCCAATTCCTTCAATTGCAGCAAAGCTCCAACTTGCGTATACAGCAATTAAGGTGGCAATCTGCACACAAGTGAATTCAAAGTCAATTTTCTGTTTAAGCCATTGAAACAAGAAAGACTGAAATAGATAGTAGAAAAGTTGCCTCACCAGCTGAGCAACTATGAAGGCCGATACTAGCAACAGCCCAGGACGCTCAACATAGGACCAGCTTCGAGATCGCGTAACAAATATAAGAGCCTGACTGATAGTGCTCACTTGCAAATATACAGCAGAAGCAAGCTTTCTAAAATCATCATGTGCCGTCTTCTCGAGGGTTTCCACCCCAAATACACGCTGAGTTGACAAGAAAGAAATTCAGTATTAATGCCAAAATAATTTAGACCAAGTACAAAGTAGCACATCATCTATTTCCTACAAATAATGAGATAAATGTTATAAGCTGAATAAGTGAAGTCATCTTACCGGGAAGAAGTCCGTTTTGTAGGCTACCCAAAAGAATATGACGGTCATCATTGCCATGTAACTACCAAGAATGACACCAGTTGTGAAAATCTCCGACAGCTTCCAGCTATCTGGCAACGGAGATGGTTTCACTCGATCCTTTGATATTGTCATGATGGTACCTGTAATGTCATGGTGTTGTCATTTGCTCACAATATTTGTGAATACAAAAATAGTTGATTGCCATGCCAAAACAGCACAAAGATAACCGAAAAAATAGTTCAGCAACAAGAAATGAAAGTAGAGAACTATATTAATCAATTGGGAGAAGAAAAATGAAACTAGTTCAAAAGCAATGGAACGAACCATCATTGAGAATGGCAATGATAAGCACCATAAAAGGTGGAAAGTCGAACTTCCATATCAGGGCCAGCAACATGAAACCAAGCTGCCATCATATAAATAAATAAATAAATCAGAATCAAAAAATATATGTTGTGCGACAGTGAGAGGAAATCTTATTGACAAAACCTTGTCAAGTACCTTTAAAAGACAACAAACCCAAAAAATGTTTTAAAAAAAAAAAAAAATGGTTACAATATGTCAACTTCGATGCAAAATAAAGTACCAATAACTTACCACAATACGGATTGTAATCGAGACAGCATATATCTGCAAACAAGAAAGAGAATATTACTTTCTATGAACAAAACCCATTGCCAAGGAGATAGGGGCCTGTTTGAGACGTGATTTAAGCTGGATAATTTTTTGAACAAGATTCTAAAATCTCTAATAAAAATAAGGTCCACAAGATTAAAAAATAATTTATGTAGAAAGAGATGAAGATATTGAAGTTTAATAATAAAATAATATTTTATGTAAAAGTTTGTGAGAATATTAATAATATAATGTAAAAGGTGGTTGGGTATAAGTGTGTAAGATGTAAAAGGTAATAGGGTTTAGATGTGTAAGATGATAAAATAAGATAGGATGATGTAAAAGATAATGGGGTCCACATGATAGAATAGAATAGGATAATAGTTAGAATAGGGAAAAGAACGATTTTTTTGGAGAATTTTGGAGAATAGGATAGGATATGATTTTTTTGAGTTGGGTCTAAAACAAGCCCAGTGCTAAAAATAATAAATAGAAATAATGTTGATGGCGGAGATGAAGTACTAAATCATATGAATATGGTGCCAGTGAAAACTGAAGCTTACTGTGTAATTTTTCATCCTCTGGAAGATTGCACGACTTGTCAGAACAGCACTAATAATAACACTAAGACCAGGTTCAGTTAGAACAATGTCAGAAGCACTGCGAGCCGCATCAGTAGCATCAGCAACAGCTATACCAATATCAGCCTTTTTGAGGGCAGGAGCATCATTAACTCCATCTCCAGTCATTCCGCATATATGTTTCCTAGCTTGCAAACGCTTAACAATCTCGTATTTGTGCTCTGAATGAATACAAAATTAAACAAGTTACTACTAGCAAGAAAACAAAACTATGTTTTCGGTATAGAATGGTAGCAACACTCTAGAAAAGTAAAGGCAAAACATATTTAAGAAATATACCAGGGAAAACACCAGCAAAGCCATCAGCTTTTTCTATCAGTTCATCAACTGGTAAAGCAGCAATTGATTCGTCCTTGTGCTGTCCTAGTAAAGCAGATGAAGGATACATGTTGGTTCCCATTCCCAACCGACGTCCAGTTTCCTTTCCGATAGCAAGTTGATCACCTGATAGAAAGCATATGATTGAGCAACTAACACAACTCACAAAATCAAGTTCACAATTTTTACAAGTCAAATAGTATATGTTGATCAACAATGTGGCAAAAGTTGGTGACCAAAGCCATCTACTTCTTAAAAACAAGGTTCCTGCTCACACCAGTGATATTCGAATGTACCTGTAATCATTTTCACATTAACTCCCAGATTTAAAGCTCTCCTTATAGTCTCTGCACTGTCATGCCTAGGTGGATCAAATAGAGGCATAAGACCAATGAACTGCCATGGACCCCCAGGACTCTCTTTCCTTCCTTCAGGAATTTCCTGTAAGAGAATGGACACAACCCATAAGAGTTATACATGTTTAATTGCTCATTCAAAACAATATAACAGATTAACAAACATCTTTGGACTCACTATAGAAGCAGAAATGAAAATGGAAACCACGTTACCTGGTATGCTACACCAAGCGATCGCAAACCTCTTTCTGCAAACTTATCAATCACAGAATGCACTCTACGCTCGATTTCTGACTTGTTGTGTGCAAGATTTAAAATCTAGGGGAAACCAAATGCAGAAGGTATTTAGGATATAATGCTAGTAAACAAAGGACATCTTCCAATGGCTAGGAATGTCAATTTACCTGCTCGGGTGCACCTTTGCTGACTCTATGCCATTTACCCTTGCTGTCAATATAAGTCAATGCTGTTCTCTTATCAGTAGGATTGAAAGGAAGAAAGTGAACTTCTTGAATACCAGCACGTGCCTTTCCAACAGCAAAACATAGAGTAAGTTAGGCAAAAATTTAGATTATTAACAAATTTATTGAGATTTGAGAGTGCATATTGATAACAGCAAAGTTGTCTTACCTCTTTCGGGTCGGCAAGCATTCCGACTATTGCCGTATCTATAGCATCTTGATTCTCTGTTCTGGATGCTTGAGCTGCCATCAGAACAACAGTATCTGGATCCACTCCTTTAGCAAAAACCTGTAAGTTGAAATTTATAATATACTCTTGGGAGAAAGAAAAAAAAAATCCCATTACAAGAAAGAAGCAGCATCTGCTGACCGACCTCAATAAGATTTTTGTCAACAGTAAGCTTGTTTAATGTCAAAGTTCCAGTCTTGTCGCTGCAAAGGACATCCATGCCAGCCATCTCTTCAATTGCAGTCATCCGCTTTGTGATAGCTCCCTACACCCAATATCATGGAATTCTGTATTAGATTCTAAAATCATTTAACTACTCTCTTGGAACATCCTCAAGGAACTTAACCAACCTGCTGAGATAACCTATGTGATCCAATAGCCATTGTCACAGATAGAACTGTAGGCATGGCAATTGGAATTCCACCAATGAGGAGCACAAGAAGATTGTCGATTCCAGGACGATAGTCCCGGTCTTGAATTGGGTACATGACAATAATCTCGATTACCATCCCCACGGCAATTGAACAGATACAGAAATTCCCAATTGCTGTCAACACCTACACAAACAACAACGAGATAACAAAGAAAAAAAAAAAGGGTTCAGCCATTAAAGTAACGCTTGATATGTCCACCACAAAGATATGTACTATCATTTACTTACCTGTTGGAAGTGGCCAACTTGATTAGTGGTATCAACAAGGTGAGCAGCCTTTCCAAAGAAGGTGTGCACACCAGTAGCAATGACCACTGCTTCAATCTCTCCCTGTTTGCAAGTAGAACCAGAGTAAACTCCATCTCCGGGGCCCTTCGTCACGGGAAGGGACTCGCCTGTAAGTGAAGACTGCAAAGCCAAAAGAAACACTCATAAGTTCAATTCTACACAAGTAGACTGTAAGGTCTTGTACAGTAAACAAGCACTAACAACAGCAGACAAACCTGGTCAATTTTCAACGGATCACCTTCAAGAAGACGGGCATCTGCCGCGACAATATCTCCCAGCTTAATACTAATGATGTCACCAGGCACTAAAACAGCAGCATCTTGCTCGTTCCACCTTCCATCTCGAAGAACCTTTATGCAAAGATACGCCAAATAAAACAAAACATCGAAAAATCAAAACTCAAGTATTTAAGAAAGATCAACCACTCCCTTTCAACACATGAAAATCAACTCTTGTGCAAAATAAACAAAAGGGTCACGATTTCGCTAAAGGAAAAGTTTTTTGTCCCAGAAAATGGAAAGGCAAAATCTCACACCTTTGCTTTAGGAGCAAGACGAGCCATGAGAGCCGCTGCAGCATTACCCGCGTTGTTTTCCTCAATAAAACTAATGGTAGAGTTGATGATAAGAAGGGTAATGATACCCACAAAGTCTTGCCAATCAGGAGGCTTATTCTGCACAAAGAATTTACAGAATAAACTTCAACAAAATCAGAAAAAACCCAAGTTTTATAGAACTAGGAATAGAAACAAACAAGGAGAAGCTGAGCACTTACTCCTCCATTTGCAAGAGCAATAGCCATAATAGCAGCAGCTTCCATAACCCATGAGAGAGGGTTCCACATGAACCCCAAAAACTTCAAGAATTTGCTCTCCTGAAAAATACCAAGACATTTAATTTTCAGAGAAGAAAAACAAAACAAAATATCAATTCTACATAGCCAACAAAACAAGGAGATAAAACAAGAAGAGATAAAAACACCACCCTTTTCTCTTCAAGCTTGTTGTACCCAAAAATGGTGAGCCTCTGCTCAGCAGCCTCGGTTGAAAGACCCTCTTTGCTACATCTCAGATTCTCAAAAACCTCCTCAATGGGTATATTTTCCTGCAGCCACAAATTTCATGAACAAAAATTAAACAACAAAAACAAAACTTTTAGCAAGCTAATGCTTCAAATATCTCAGATCTATTTACCAAATCAACAGTTTCTTTCACAACAGCCTCCAATACTTCAGATTTCTCAGCCATCTTTCCCTGTTCTTCCACAACACTTTCTCACTCTAACTTTTCTCTCTCTCCAGAAACATTCAGAGAAGAGAGCTCATCAAACAACCACCAAGAACAAACCTTGGAAGCAACTAAACTAACACAAAACAGATAAATCAAACAAAACCCAGTTGGAAAAACTTTATTTTGACCACAAATTTTTGGTTTAAGGAACCAAATGGAGGACCAACCAGCACCAAATCCGCAGGAACAAAGAAGATGAACCGCTAAGAGAGCATTTGGAGAGTAGTGGCAAGTTAGTAACTGTCCAGCCTTTTCTAACTCTTTTTTCTTCTTGTCAAAATATCTAAACGGCCCTTCACACAAATTTCCTTAATTAATCAGACGTCTGCAAAACACCTGTGTTGTGCCGTTTAATTTAAATAGAGTTTAATTATTTTCTCTACAATATTAAAAATTAATCTTGTTATTTTAGTATACCTATATTTGGGTACTTTGCATTTCTCATAAAATGGACCTCAACAATTAAAAACTGTCACAATAAAAATTTTGTTTTGATTTTAAACTCACAAATTAATATTATTAATTATAATTATTTATGTTTGAAAAATTAATAAAAAATTATTTATCATATATTACAACAATTTACACTAGCGGTACCGTAACTTTTGTCACCTTACTAGTTTAGCCATATAACTTCTGACGTTGCTCAAAATGGTTCAATATGGCAACCTACGTTACCAATTTGGTCCATTTGTTACATCTCGTCCAAATTCTGATGTTAACTGTGATATATTCTAGTAGTTAAAATTGTGAGATGATGTTAAATGTCCCAATACAATTATATCATTTATTAAAATATGAAGAAAGTTTTTTATATTTGAATATTAGGGTTTTACAAGAGAAATTGGGAGTTTTTGATTGTGACAAAAATTCTAATATTCAAAAATCAAAAGTTTTTTTTTCATGCCTTAATAGAAGACATACTCGTACAGGGCATTAAACTCATCTCCCTATTTTAACTACCATTATGTGTCACAATTACCATCTGAATCTAGATAGAATGTAACAGATGGACCAAATTGGTAACACATGTTGTCATTTGGGATCGTTTTGGACAAATTCAAAAGTTATGGGACCAAACCAAAAAAGTGACAAAAGTTAGAATACCATTAGGATAAATTGTTCTAATTATTTATCATATACCACACATGCATACACCCTGTTACGAATTTTTCAAGGCACGTTTTGTTATTAAGCCCAAACAGAAACTCAAATACAATAAAAAGATTATCCTAAATTTTTATTCACAGACTATACCACTTTTTTAATTAATTAAGTTAATTAAAAATTAATTTGGTGCGATTTTAATGTGGGAAGCTCGCTTCACAAATTTAATATCACGCTTTAAATTTTGAAATTTAAAATTCATATTGTAAAGCGCGATATTAATTTTGTGAAGCGCGATATTAGCTTCACAAATCACTA
>WUAT03000006.1:1437579-1449391 GCA_010015005.3 Ulmus americana
TCTTAAGTGTTTTTAGTGTTTGATCTAAAAGAGTTGTAGTAACTGAAGACTTTATTGTTTGTGCCATATTTTGGTACTTCCAGAACTATAAAGACAGCCTCACAAAAATATATAAATATTTTGGTAATTTAAAGATATATAAAAATAATTAAACTACAAAAGAAATTTTTTTTAAAAAATAAATAAATAAATAAAACAAATAAATTTTTTATTCAAATTATGAAGAGAACAATTTTCTTCTCTGTTTTCAAATCATCCAAATAAAAATTCTATTTAATTCACTAAAATAATTTTTTTATTCAACTCTATTTAAATTACTAAGATAATTTTTTTTATTCAAATAGTAAAAATTATGTCCAAAAGTCCCATTTGATTGGTAAATAAGTTTAACTCAAAGTCTCTTCAGAAAAACAAATCAGTGAATATGTAAAAAAAACTTTGCAAATTATCAATCTGTTCACACTGCTTTTATTTCGCTCGCTCCAAGGATTCCATTCTCTAGCAGGCGTGCCACGTCAGCCTTACCAAACTGTAACTCCTTCAAGCAATTATAATTTCTATTTTTTTAAATTACAAACTTAAAAAATTATTAATCCACTGTACTAATAAAATTAAAATTTTTGTGAGTGAACAGCGATAAAATTATACAACACAAGCTACTAAAATATATATTTTTTAAAAATTGTTGATTGAAATTATATATTCCATTTTATATAACTAAAAGAAATATATTTTGGCCCAACAAATACGAAAAGAAAAAAAGACCAAGCCAATAAATATTATTAGGACAGTTGCGGTAAAGAAGAGAAAAAGACGACTTTACTAAAAACAATTAATTAACAAAAAAAGTAAAATAAATAGATTAATTAAAGTAATATATATAATTTTAATTTTTGTAAGATGTATATAAAAGCTTTCAGTTAATCCCCAAATTTTTTACGCAAAATTTCTCAAGACCCTTTTGGCCGAGTAGGTGGTGTGGTGTCTGTGTGTGTCCCACAGAGGGTCGCCCAAACACTCCCCCGTTACTGTCCTCTCTCTCTCTCTCTATCTCTCTCGATTTCGCCGCCGATCGCTCTCCGATTCCGTCTCCGGCTGCTCTCTTCCCCCATTCCGATTGTCTCCTCCGCATTTTCATGTGCTTTTCTCTCCTTCGATTTCCAGTTGAGAATTCCAAGTAAGAATTTCCTGTTTCTCTCTGTGTATGTACGTGTATTGATGGAAATCTTGTTGGTTCAATCTTTCTTCTAGGGATTCTTGTTTGGTTGTATATGTATCTATATATGTGTGCGAGTGTTATGTGTATTTATAGGTGTATTTGTATATATAGGAGTAGGGGCATATATGCATGTGAATCGGATTGGCATAGATTTTGTTGATGGGGCCTAAGAAGAGAAACACTGCTTCGCGGAGGAAGGAAAATTCTCCGGCGGCGACGATTCAGCAAGGTGATGGCGGAGCCGCCGCCGTTGGTGGTACAGATGTTGTCACTTCAGCTGAACCGGAGCCTGGCTTGAATCCCAATGCCCTTAATCCTGTTGTTCAGACTAAGATCAAATCGAGGCCTTCGATTGAATCTAATGGTTTGGGTTTATCCCCCATTAAGACAGAATGGGATCGGGCTATGACGGCGCTTCGGCGTGGGAACCAGTCCAAGGCACTGAAAGTGATGAAGGAGTTGTGTCAGCGACATGAGAAATCTGGTTATTCGGCATTCGTTCACAGAGCTCAAAGTGCTGTGTGTGTTAAGGTGGCTGGGATTCTTGATGACCCTAATGCCAAACAGCGGCAAATGAAGAGTGCAATCGAGTCGGCTCGTAAAGCAGTTGAATTGTCACCCAACTCGATCGAATTCGTGTATTTCTATGCAAACTTGCTTTATGATGTGGCAAATGATCAGCCTGAGTACGAAATGGTGCTGCGGGAGTGTGAGCGAGGGTTGGCAATAGAGAATCCAATTGACCCTGCCAAGGAGAGCTTGCAGGACGAGCAGAAGATATTAACTGCTGAAGCTCGAATTGAACATTTACAGAATGAGCTGAGGCAGCTAATTCAGAAGTCCAATATTGCTTCATTATCAAGCTGGATGAAGAATTTGGGCAGTGGTGATGAAAAGTTTCGGTTAATTCCTATAAGGAGGGTCACAGAAGACCCAATGGAAGTGGGGTTGGTTCAAGGTAGGAGGCCCAATGAGATTAAGAGGGCCACCAAGACGCCCGAAGAGCGTAGGCAGGAGATTGAAGTTCAAATTGCTGCAGCTAGGCTGATGCAGCAGAAGTCTGAGGTGCCACAGTTGCAAAATGAGGGGAATAAGTCTGATAAGGGAGCAGATTCGTCTTCATTATCTGGGCAGAGAGTTGGTGAGCGACGAAGGCATAGCCATGTGAGGAAAAATGGATCATCTGTAGAAACTAAGAATTTTGTTCGAACCTATTGGAATTCCACTAGTGTTGATATGAAGAGAGACTTGCTTAGGATTAAGGTTCATGATCTTAAGGCCCATTTTAGTTCGTCAAAGGAAGATTTGGCAAATGTTTTATCAGAAGCATTATTGTTTGTCGAGACTAATAGGACGTGGAAGTTCTCAGCCTGCTGTACGTGTGATGAGAGATTTGTGAGTTCAAAGTCTTACATTCAACATGTTGTGCAGGAGCACACGGGAATCATCTTGTCTGAAATGCAGACACTTTTGCCACAAAATATTGATGATAAATGGACACAGATGCTTCTTAAGTGTTCCTGGAAACCATTGGATGTGTCAGCTGCTGTGAAAATGATCTGTAATCAGACAAAATGTAAAACTTCTGAGTTTGTTGAGGATTTCAGCTCAGGGAATGTAATGGAGGATAGCGAGTACTGCTTTAAAGATACGTGGGATTCTTCACCTGGCGAGGAAGATTTTGGGGTTAGTCATTATGATTCTACTTTGGAGAGGACTAAAATTGAGAAAATTGCCAACAGTGAGTCTAGAGAATGTCATGAGGATAATGGGTTTACAACATATTCTTCGCTTTTTGATACCTTGCCCATTTCTGATGACTCTGAGCGTGCAAAGCTTCTTGAAAAAATTCATGTTGTATTTGAGTCGCTTCTCAAACATAAATATCTTGCGAACTGCCATCTTGACAGGGTGTTACAATTTACAATGGATGAGTTACAGAGTGTTGCTGCGGGTTCTCAGCTTCTTAATTATGGCATGGAGCGAACACCTGAGTGCATTTGCTTTTTGGATGCTTCCCAGCTAAAGAAAATCCATACTTTTTTACAGGATCTATCCAATGCTTGTGGCTTAGGTAGATATCCTGAGAAAAGTAGTCTAATGAATGGCATGAATAATAATAACCAGGGTTCAGAGATTAAAGAGCAGATTGTTCTCAGTGGAGATGCATCATTGCTTCTTCTGGATGATTGTTTGTTATCAGCTAGATCCACTCCTTCCAGTACAGATACTGCCGCTGGTGCAACTTCTGCTATTGTGAGCAATGCAAGTAGGGTTTCTGATAATACTGATGCTCTGCTGTCCTGGATATTTTCAGTTCCAACTAGTGGCGAACAATTAACATCATGGATGCGTTCAAAAGAAGAGAAAGCGCGTGAAGGAATGGAAATACTCCGGATGCTTGAGAAGGATTTTTACCACCTACAGAAACTTTGTGAGGAAAAATGTGAGCATTTAAGGCAGGAAGAAGCAATTAGGGCAGTGGAGGATCTGTGTGTTGAAGAAGGTAAGAAGAGGGATGATGCCACAGAATTTTTTCATCAAAGCTTTGAGTCTGTTCTGAGGAAGCGCAGAGCTGAGCTTCTTGAGAGTGAAAATAATACTCTCTTCTATATCCAGAATGAGTTAGATGCTATATCAAATGTTTTGAAAGAAGTAGATGATCTTAATAACAGTCAATTTAGTTATGGGGATACATATTCTGGTGCGATATGTGACTTAGAATCTGGTGAAGAAGATGACTGGAGAGCCAGGGACCATTTGCAACAAGTGGATAGTTGTATAGAAGTTACAATTCAAAGGCAGAAAGAACGTATATGTCTGGAGGTCAGTGTTTTTGTTTTTAGATGTATCTTTTAGTTGAAAATTTGGATATTTATCATCTTCTGCTTGTTTTCTCTTGCAGGTTAGCATGATCGATGCAAAGATGTTGCAGAATCTTACTGGGATGCAGCAGTTGGAGCATAAGCTCGAGCTTGTTGCTGCACATGATTATCGATTGATATTATTGCCCCTTGTGAAGTCTTATCTGAGGGTCTGTATTGAATGAGTTGAATTTTGAGCCATGTTCTTAAACTTTTCTATTCTGACGTAATGTATAATTGTGTGTTTCTTGTCTTTGAAGGCACATTTGGAGGATCTGGCTGAGAAAGATGCCACAGAAAAGTCTGATGCTGCAAGAGATGAAATTTTAGCAGCAGAACTTGATCTTGAGTCCAAAAAGGGTGTCAAGGGAGGAAATGATAATTCAAGACGTACACAGGATAAACCGAAGGATAAAAAAAAGAACAAGGACTACAGGAAAGCCAAAGATTCAAAGGTTTCAATTTTTTGGTGTGGTTTTATGTCTTTTATTTGGTGGTTGTAGATATTGTCTACATCTATGATGATAAGACTGATGAGCAGTATAAGTCTTCTAAGCTTTTTCTCACTTGAATAGGTTCTTGGTGTTCCCGAGCAGCAGACGTTTCAAGATGAGACCGATGAGCAACTGTATGTTCGTTGTCTTTTATTATCCAATCCCATGTTAGCTCATTCCTTAATTGTTGTCCTCCCATTATGATCTGATTTTCCGTCAAATGTTGTATACTTTTTAATGTATGTATGATGTCTCTCTTGCTGCAGTTCCTTTCCAGAAGCACATGATGGTGATAATCTGGATTCTGAGATTGTTGCTTCTGTGAATGATGAGGAGGAACTTAGAAATCAATTTGAAGCAGATGAAAGAAAGCTTGCAGAGATTTTGGAGTATCAACGACGAATTGAGGATGAGGCTAAAGAGAAGCACCTTGCTGCTAAGCAACATAAGAATTCTGCTGAAACACATCCAGAGAAGGTAGAGGGGCACCACGATGTAGTTTTGAAGTCTGTTCCCGTCGGTTTAGGTGTACATGAGCATGTTAAACCTTGTATGCAGGTAAACATTACCATTTGCTACCTTTTTATTTTATGCTTTCTGTTCTCAAGTTCTATTTTCCATTAAGAACAAGAATGCTGAATTGGATACTGGTGCGGTCTAATTTAGAGGCCCTTTGTTTGATAGTAAAGGAAAACATAATGGAGTTACACTTTTCAGGTGGCACAGAAGATTGGGTTTCCAAACAATTCAGAGGGCATGCCAATGGGCTCAGAAAATTATTCTGCATTACCGCTCAAATCTTCTCCTGTTTCTTGTACTCAAGCTACGAGTAGCATGCATCAGATGAAAGTCCAACAAGGTCGGTAATAGTTGGATTCTCTAACTAGATTGTGGTGACTTTTACATCAGAGATTTAATGATCTTCTCTTTGTTGAGCAGGCCTTCCAGAAGGAGGAAAGTTAGATGATGGTTATTTGCCTTCTGATCGTCGGGCAGGAAAGAGAGGTAGACGGCAGAAGAACTCTGCGAAGATTCCTGATGTAAAGCATCAGGCTGCATTATCTGAAAGAAAAAATGTTGTAGTGGGGAGTTCACGTCCTGACAGTGTCTTAAAAGAAGAGGTTAAACTGTATGACCATGTCTCGAACAACAGTGGTAAGCTATATGCATTGACTACTTGAAGCCATATTAGTATGCTTGCTTTTGTATTTTATACTTAAAATATTAAGGATGCTTGAATGATAAAGTTTTTGCTCCATGACCGAATCTTAGTTGCTGTTTCTATCAAACCAGTCTGCATAATACAAACAGTGAATGTTCTTTGTCTTGTCATTTTTTGTTTGATGACAGGAACAAATCTTATATTTTGTTTACATGTTAATAGGAGATCAACACTGGTGTTTGATTTTGATGCCCTTTCACTGTTTTATTTAGAGTTAGAATTCTAATAGAATTCTCTAAAATTTGAATCACTCCCTTGACAAACACCGAGTGATTCAAAATTTAAGACTTGAATCACCAAAACAAACAGGGCCATTGGTTACTGTAATGATTTTATGAACTCTAGACCTTAATGATCAGTGATTCCTTGGGCTGTCTTATTGGGGTTTTTGCTGTAAAACATCTCCAAAAAACTGAAAAAGTTTATCTTTTAGATTTTATCTTTAGGGCTTGTTAGAGAATATTTTATTTTTATCTTTTTCCTGGTAGTTTCTTATTAATGTGCGTTATGTATCTAGACTATTTTTAACCTTTCCTCAATAGCCTAGGTGTCTATATATGCACCATTTGTAACCCTAATTAATTATTGAATTTTAGCCAATTATTCTCAAAGTCTATAGTAATCACTCTTTGTTTCATAATAAAATCAGAGAATACTGATGTTTTGGGAGACAATACAAATACATTGAGACTACTACAAACCGAAGAGGATGATGAAGAAAGGTTCCAAGCTGACATTAAAATGGCTGTGCGCCAAAGCCTGGGTAAAACTTCTTTGACATTATCTGTGGTTTCCTTCTAAACGTTATATTTGTGATATCTTTCCTGATTGAAGAAATCATCTATAGAACTTTGTTTCATAATTGTTATGTAATTTTGTCTCATTACTCGTATCATATAATAGGTAGTTCATCATGTAAAATTGCTTCCCTTTTGTTTTTTTAACATTCTCAGAGTCAGAGCTACCCATATGATTTATTAAAGGTGTGGTTCTCTAAAAGCATGTATCACATAATCCTTCACTGGATTCACAGGCCTAGGTAGTAGCTAATTCCTCCTATGTTAAACTGAATGCCTGAGTTTCTGTCAAAATAAATGATTTGCTCTTTAGATCAGATGCTTCAGTGTACCTGCTTTTTCTTTTAGGATACATGCTGCCTTTATCCTTGTAATGGTGTATCTTTTTATCTGTACTGCTTTTGCTACCCGTCTACCATAGCTAGTTTTGTCATTTTGACAAGTAAAAGAAAATTAGTAGTGATGGTGTGCCTCAACTGCGTCATCCTTGATAGGCAATTGTGAATGGTGATTTTGGTTGTTGATCTCACAAAAAGACATGCAAAGATATGATGACAACCGTCTTGGTTGTCATGAAGATTTGCCTTTTTTACGCATTTTTCTGATATATGCTGGCCTTCTTTGGCCAGGGGTCCAGGTTGAGACCACTGGCGGACCTACCTTGGGACTAGTGGGGGCAAAATGTCCCCCTGAATTTTTTTTATTTATTTAAAATTTTCATGTAATTTTTTTATTTTTTATTTTTGGCATTTTTACTCTTAAATTATAAAAAAATATATGCATTTTGTCCCCCCTCAAAAAATTTCTTAAAATATGCCCCTCCCCTAAATTTGATTTATGGGTCCGCCGCTGACACAACATGAGTAGAGGTAAGTGGACTTTATTTGTTTCATTAATCTAATTGGCCAGCCAAAAACTATTTCTTGCATTTTAGCGTGAACAATAATCTGCTTGTTGCCATTTTGTATCAGTCCATCAGAATTTATTATAATTGACACATTTGCAAATTTGATAGGCCAAGGGCACCTTTTTTCTCCTCCTGTTTGAATTATTTTATGATACTGCTTAACCTTGAATTTATTGCTGTTTCTCAGACACATTCCAAGCACATACCAAACCTCTCTCAGTTCCAAGTTTGCTGAAACCTCAGAGGATTTCTGGTGAAGTAGATGGCTCTGTTGTATCCAATGGTGTTGCAGTTGACAGTATAAGTGAAGGTGATGTATTTGGTACAGGCTTGAAGAATGAAGTCGGGGAATACAATTGCTTTCTGAATGTTATTATTCAGGTAGGTCGTAGGTGTCTTATGATGTGTTTTCAGATTTATGATCTTGGTACTCCTTTCATTATGTTTTACGGTTTTCTATTGACAGTCATTATGGCACATTAGACGGTTTCGAGATGAATTCCTACAGAGACCAATATCAGAGCATGTTCATGTGGGTGACCCTTGTGTTGTCTGTGCATTATATGAAATATTCAATGCCTTGAGCATGGCATCTACAGATACACGAAGAGAAGCAGTTGCACCAACTTCTTTGAGAATTGCTCTGAGCAACTTGTATCCACACAATAAGTTCTTCCAGGAGGTAAGCAACTTGTGTTCCTTTTAAAGATATCTGCTGATGAATCAGTAAATAATTTTTTATTTGATAATTTGTGATTGAGATTAAAGCAATTGACAGGGTCAAATGAACGATGCTTCTGAAGTATTGGACGAGATATTTAAGTGCCTTCACACGTCCTTTACTCATGATGATTCTAAATCAGTGGAAAGCAACTGCACAGTGTCTTGGGATTGCGCAAACAATTCTTGTATTGTCCATTCAATTTTTGGAATGGATATTTCTGAATGTATGAATTGCTATAATTGTGGTATGGAGTCTAGGCATTTAAAGTACAATTCCTTCTCTCACAATATAAATGCCAGTTGTCTCAGATCAATGAAGGTATCTATAACCAACAGGATTTGTCTTTTCCCCTAATGATTGAACAACTATTTTAAGGTTTTTTTGATAGGTTAACTAATTCCTCTTTTCTTTATTCGCTATTCAGGTTTCAAGTGCTGCGAGCAAATTTGATGAGCTTTTAAATCTTGTAGATATGAATCATCAGTTAGCATGTGATCCTGATGCTGGTGGCTGTGGGGTGCAGAACTACATCCACCGCACTATCTCCACCCCACCTCATGTTTTTACTGCAGGTGAGATAGAGAGCTCGATGGAACATTCACTTGGGTTTTAAGTTCTAGAAAAGAAAAAGGGAAAAAAAAAAAACTTTCACCATATAAAACATGTACACTTTGTCTTTCAGTTCTTGGTTGGCAGCATATGCGTGAGAAAGCTGATGATATAAGAGCGACATTAGCAGTGCTCAATACCGAGATAGATGTCGGTGCCCTTTATAGTGGTCTGAATATTAAGACCAAACATATCTTGGTTTCTGTGGTACGTATAGTTTGAATTCTTTTTGTTTCTCTGTATGTATGTACATGCACAGACAAAAAGCTCATCAGATTTGCAAATTTTCATTGTTTATAAAACAGGAATGTTCAGTTTGGTCAAATTTTGACAAAAAGCATGCATCTCCCCCTTTCTGCCTTGCCAAAAAAAAACATTTATTTAAAAGACATTGGAGTAGAGCTTTTGAGTAAATATCCATTCTCCACTGAGTTTCGTTCTATTTGGAATACATAGTGGCTCCTTGCTTTTCTTGGCATATATTCGATATGGTTTCTTGTAGAATTGCTTTAACAATAACTTGTTTTCCGCTTCTAGTTTCTTCATTATTGTATTTTCTGATGCATATACTCGTTATATTAGGTTTGCTATTATGGGCAACATTATCATTGTTTTGCATATAGTCATGAACATGAACGGTGGCTTATGTACGACGACAAAACTGTCAAGGTAAGAAATTTGTTTATTCTCGAACATGCCATTTCTCTTGCCTTCTTTTATGGTGTTACAGTTTCTATGTTTTACATCTAGGTAATCGGTAGCTGGGCAGATGTTATTACCATGTGTGAAAAAGGGCATTTGCAACCCCAAGTTCTTTTCTTTGAAGCCGCGAACTAGATTTTTTTCTTCGTGGATCTCATCTCATTATTTCGCATTCATGTTGTTTCCGGCATCCGATCCTTGTCAATGTTGAGAGTTGTTTGTACACCCCGCTTTGAGAAAGTATATTTTTAGCAAACTTGGTTCGGATGAGGTAAAGATGTTTCAGTTGAAGGTCCAGAATAACAGTTTTTCTGATACAACACCAGAGTTTTTTTTGGTTGAAGCAACTAATCCTCTGGGAAGAACCGTGTCTCAAAACGTCGCGTCTCTTGGATCATACCAACTGATCGAAGAGCCCGAAGTTTACCATTTTGACCGTCATAGCACATACTGTTTCCGCAAAGCATAATCGGGGTAAGGGTACTTCAAATTTTTACCTGGTTTTTTCTTCTTTTTGTTTTTTGGACATCTCCAATAAGGTGGTTTTTGTTGGCGGAGAGACTGATTAGAGTAAGTAAAAATGGGGAGCATATATATAACAGTTTGTAGCAGGGGAATGTAGTTGATAGATTGAGAAATATATGCTAGGTGCTTCGAACTTTCATTGAAGAAGAAAGATATTCCCCCCAAATTTTGGAAAGGTACTGTACAGATCACAGTATGTCCTATTATTGAGTCTGAAAAAACTCATAAATTTAATAATTGCTGTGATTACTTTTTTTTATAAATCTCTTGGATGGCAATCGCATTGATGATATATTTGGTTTCACATGATTGTTATATACTAAGTGGCCTAGTTTGAATCGTACGATGAAATGTGATCATTATAATAATAGAGCTATAATCTTTTTCAATTATTCAATTTCAAACGTATCGGGTAGTATAGTGGTCCTTTTTAGACGAGAAAGGAATCTTGAAGACTTTATTTGAGAATCACTCTTAAAACAGTACTAAACAACGCTAACATAAAAGCATAGTTTGCACTTTGGTTTCCTACATCCATTTCATTACGAATTGAGGTGGAAAAATTACGACAATTTATTATAATATGTTATGCAACAAGCGAATATTTGTGATAAGAAATGAATCCTAATTTTATTTTATGATGACTGATCCTTTTAAACTGATTTGGTTTTAAGATATTGATTCTATGTTGAATCACCATTTAGCAAGGCTACTAAGACTTGTTTTTTTTTTAAGCGGAACATCAAGTACATGTATTTTTTTACCAATTAATCAATTTTTAAATACTGGAGTAGATTTTAAAGATATTCTATTTTTTTTTTATGAATTTATCTTAAATCGAGATCTAAAAAAGAGGAAAATGTATTTATGTATGTTTAGATGAAGGATCAATCTCTTTTCATGACGATTGTTAGTTTGGAATAACTCGGGAAACGCATTCTGTTTTAGTTTTAATTAATCAAAATAATTTTTGTCTTAGTTCTAGAAATATAATGGATGGTTTTGGACAAGCAAAGCACAGGTAGAACGTAAATTAGTCTCGAATCATTTTCCATAAATGTGCATCTTCCAAGCCACGTAGTTATAGTATTGCTTCAACTTATGCAAATGGTATTTTTATTTATTTATTTATTTTTAACAGAAAATATAAAAAAATTATTAAGAAAAATGTCTAAACATACAAAAACATGCAAATATAATTATAAGTCCTAGACAATATAAGCTGTGACCATTGATATTGAAATTAATAACATCCACTAGAAAACTTGTCTAAGATCACTAATTGAAACTATTTGGTCCGGTATTACTGCAATCAGCTGTGGTTTCCGACATTACCGTAATCGGCGATGGAGATCTTGAGTTTTTTGGATTCTATCAACCCTTTGGATGAAATACTAACTATTATAATAGATCTAGATCTACATATAAAATTTACTACCATGGATAAAGATCCAAGTAGAAAACTTACCACCGTAAAAGGTGGAATTATTATAATAACACAAAAGACACATAAATCACATACCGATCCACAACGATAAACACAAGACACAAATAAGAAAAACAGGAGGTTACAAAAACTCCATCCAATCCAACCAAGGTCCACAAAAACCGCCAGGTGGTAAGAACCATCCACATTTCCCAAATTATTCACTGGCTAAAACTCATCGAATAGAATCTTTCACCCAACTTAACCCCTTCAACCGAAACCCAAATATCCAAATATCTCTACTAGCCAAAGTTTGCAAAACC
>WUAT03000006.1:1504332-1514916 GCA_010015005.3 Ulmus americana
CTGATTGTTTCTTGTTTTGCATAGAGCTCTACACTTTGATGTCATCACTTCCATGGAGACGCCGTCAGCCTTTCTAAGCTAGACCTGACTCGACACCAAGTCACCTCGCTTACTCGAATAGAATAGCTCATGTGGCATACTTTAACTGTTGATCAAATTTCTGCGTCAACAGTTTATATTGAGGCGTAAACCATCAAACTAAGATGTGATTGAGTAAGTTACAACAAAGTCAACTATGTTGAACTACGATACTCGCAAGTGCCAAGCACAGCCAATCTTATGGATTATTACAAGAGTCCTTGTAATGCGTTATTACAATGACCCATGTTTTGTGAAGTTCACGTCTTATGTCCAGACATAGAATTCTGCTTCACTCAGACGATTGTAAAATGTCTGATATTCTCTCCTTGAGAATAAGACATGTTGGGTGGATCCTCAGATCTAAATGTTCACAAGGGATCACTATAAACACCCTCCATTCATACCTCTCAAAGGTATACACTCTTATACTCTCGCTCTTACTTTGTCGAGTTACTCACTCACAAAGATCTGATTTAAGCATTAGAGTGTAATCGAGGTAACAACCTTTGGCCTATGACTGCATTCTCTTTTGCAAGATAGTTTTTCCTTACCGACCTGCCCAATTATGAAACCTGCTTTTCCTTATTAATAACTTCACTTACGTAATCCGTCGTTGACCCCATTTTTTGCATTAATATATATATATATATATATATATATATATATATATTAATTGAAGAGTAGTTTTGTTTGAATCCACAAAAAATAACTCTCATTTCACAATGACTTTAGAACACAGTCGAGATTCTACCAAAGTGTGACAAGTCTTGCCCCTTGACAAGAAAAGTATTGGGTAGGACCAATAAAAAAGACATAAAGTTGGATTTAGGGAGAAAAAATAATAGTTTGATTCTTCCACATTTGTTTTATTGTATCAACTTTAGGTCCTTTATTTTAAACCATAACAAAAGCGCAAAAAATGAATATAAGACTTTTTTTTTTGTGCAAATACTCCCGATATTTGTGTACTTTTATATGTTGTCCCTTAAAATCGGAAATTAGCGTAAATACCCCTTCAACTTGCATTTTTTTTTAGTAATTTAGGCAATTTTTTGCCCCCCAAAGTCAGAAATTTCAATGAAAATTGCATTAAAAAATTTTAAGTTCAGGAGTATTCGGGCCAATTTCTAACTTTAGGGGACAACATATAAAAGTACGTAAATATTGGGAGGTATTTGCATCAGAAAGCCTAAATATAATAATAATAAACAAGTCTGATCTTTCCTTGAAAATTATGATTTTAGCCTTCCTATATTGCAAATTGTTATTTTATTTATTTAGTTTATAATATTTTACTAATTAATTATAATACAATGCTACTGGAAGGTTAGTCTTAACAAAATAAATGAAAACTAAAAACGACATATCGTTACATTTAAACAACAGTCATCTTATAAAAAACGACAAGTCGTTATATAAAACCAGATAAACTTGAATTTTCTTCTCTTCTTCCATGCTAAATCCAAATTTCCAACTTCAGAAATCATCTTCAGATTCACTGGAAGATGTCAAAGACATATCAGACATGAAATGGGAATGAAAATTCGGAAACTTCTTCGGTGTCATAGTCGAAGGAGAAACCGGAGGCGATAATCTAGCATTACCATTACGGTTACTATTACCATTCTTCTTGTTCATCTTCTTAGCAATTTCCACACAGGCTTGATCAATCATGTCAAGAAAATCTTTCACAATAACAAACAGCTGAAATGGATGAGACCCTTTTTCCTTCGAAGCTCCTGCTTGATAATACTCTATTGTTCTCTTCACAAGCTCCATCACCCTATTTTGTTCTTCTGTCACCACCTTAATCTCCTCCTCACATTCCTCCAAGAACCCTTTCATTTCCCTCAAAAACCAGCCCTTCTCATCATCGTCACAGCGCGATAGTAGCTTCCGAATTTCAGCCACTCGGGCACTTAGTGTGCTGCAATTGCTGATGAAGCTTTCATAGTCTATGGTAGCTGCTTTCTTCACATTGGATAGCTCTCTACTTAGGCCTTCTAACAATGGCAATCCTAGAAATAAGCACTCTCTGTCTTTCTCTTCGTCTTTTAGGCCTTCAAAATTTGGTTCGCCAATTTGGATTCTTCGAGGGCTGATTATAGTACTTCTGTTGTTGCTGTTGTTGTGGTTGATCATCCATTGTTTGCCTTCTGATCTAGAAACTTGTTCAACAACAAAATGGAGCAAAGTGGTATTTCCATCGTTGCTTCTTATATCCGAAAGCTTCTTAAGAGCGGTGAGATTGAAAGCTTGAGCATTCCCTCTAGCAGTTCCAGCATTCATTCTATTACCAGCCTTGAGAATGGCTTCAAGGAGTTTAAGGAACAGCCCGCGAACTCTCAGCTCCTTGCACCCCAATTCAAGTGTTTGAAGAGACTCCTTAAAGTGAAGGATTTCAGGATCATAATTTGCTCTAAAAAGCATGGCAGTGAAACGGATAAAAGCCGAAGGGACAGCTTTGAGAATGTGGTAAAGGAAAGCTTCGGCATCTGCAAGCTTACTTGGGTTGCCATTAAACTGCAGGATTTTAGCTGCTTCTTCTTGGTTTGGAGAGATTTTGGTAAGCTTTTCAAGGGTCTCAGCTCCAAGTTCATTTCCATCAAGAAGAGCATTCAAGATTTCTTTGCGCGAAAGAGCCAAAGATCTTAGAACAATTGCAGTGTTCTGAGATTTTCTTGGATATAATAAGAAAACTTGTGTTGGGGGGCCGGAGTTCAACCTGTTTGAAGCTAAGAAAAGGTTGTTTCTTTCGGAAGATTGGCGATTGGTGTTAGTATATCCGAATAGAGTTTCCATAAGCTCATCATCAAATCTGAATAACATAAAGAATAGAGTCAACACACATAGAGATAAGAAAACAAAACAAAACGCCGTGATAACTAGTATTGTATTATATGAATCAGGCGTGGTTACCTGAGTGATCCGTCATTGATTTCATCCCAAACGGTGGAATGATCAACATCCGCCATGACTTTGTCCCAATGCAGCGGTTTCAGCTTCATCTGGCCTAAACTAGCTCCATTTGAGCTCTCCTCTGTTGAAATTTTTTCCCAGTTGTTGTAGCTAGTTGCTCTCCCTTTAGCCGTGGTTAGAGTTCTGACTGATGAAACTGAACTGCCTGTTTTAGTAGCAGATGGTGGGATTGGCGGTGCTCTTCTCGTTGGAAGTGGTGGCGGAGGAGGTGGAGGAGGAGGAGGAGGAGGAGGAGAAATTGGTGGTGGTGCTGAGGAAACACTAGTTTTAGGAATGAATTGTTGAGGGATTGATAATGGAGTCGGCTTTTTCAAAGCCATTGGTGGATAAAGAGCAAATGAGGCTTTTGGAGGTTGCGGTGAAGGCTTTTGTTGATGGTGAAATGGACCCTCATTTGATTTAAATGATTTCTTCTTCTCTCCTTCAGCATCAACTCTCTTCTCTTCTTCTTCTTCATCTTCGTCTTCTGTAAAGCTCGGATTAAACACAACTTTCGGAAAACTAGTCTTAATTTGTCCATTTTCTAGCTTCCTCAAACTAAATACTTCAATCCCATTCCCACCAACATTGTTAAGTTCTTTCACACTCCTGCTTTTGCGCTTGAACTCTTCACTAGCCATCACAATCTCTTCCCTTCGAAAGCTTCCATTCAACTTGTTCTTTACCCGGCAACGAACAAAACAATACTTGTAAAAGAAGAAAAAGAAGATAGCAGCAAGAACAAGAGTTGCTGCAGCTGTGGCTGCAACTGTCCTAGCAATGGCAATGTGTAGAGGTGACATTGCTCCAAAACTTGTTCCCCAAGAAACCGAAACGAAGAAGACCAATAAGAGAATTACAAGAGAAAATCAAAGAGCAAGCTTTGTCTTGTGCTTGTCATTTGGAATTTCTGTAATTTTGCTTGTTGACAGTTTCAATGCAGGTAGTTGTTGCTGGTTGGCTTTGTTTTAAGCTTCCTGGAGTTTTCTCAAGTAAAATGACTAAAATGCCCTTGTGGGAAATCGAATAGTACAAGTTCAGAGACAGAGACTGAAGGGTATTTTAGTCATTGTAACAGATCCATGGCAATGTGGAAATAAGGTGGGTGTGAAGGTTTTATTAATTCCTGCCGTCCTTCCTCTATTGAAAGCCACGGCAAGTGCAAGAAAACATAGTAGTGTGTTTCTAAAAAGTGTTTCTTGTATTTGTCATTATAACATTTGTATATTGCTTATCTAACTCTTGCATGATATTGAATAGCCATTTTTACTGTAAGAATCTAACACCAGCTGTTTTGATAAAGAGTTTGTTGCCATATTTATGTTGGATTGTCAGTATTCACTAACCCATTTGGCCATTTTTAATGCAAGAGTATATATATTATAGATAGATATAGTATATATAGATATTGATGCAGTAGAGATCATTTTTTCTATTGAAGAATAGATATGGTCATTATAATTTTTTGGTTAAATTTTACTGATGGTCTCTGATTGATGCGCAAAGTATCAAAACGATATTTACTTTTTATCAATGCACCAAAATAGTTCATGAATACTCTAAAGTGATACAAAATGATATTTTTGTTGAGTTATATTTTAGTTAAAGTTTGATGAGAAGAGTTATCGAGAGATTGAATATCCCTAAACATCTCACAACAATCTTTAAGTCTTAAAAAAATTATTAATGGAAGAACTATTTTGTATTACTTTAGTCCATTCGGGGACCATTTTGGTGCATTATTAAATGAAAGTTACCATTTTGATAATTTGTACATCAATTAGGAACCACTAGTTAAATTTATTTGTTCTTTGGTATAATTCAAATTATCTTTTAAAATCCTTTTATAATAAGAAATATAAAAAAATCCTTATATTATTAACAATGCTATCTTTGCATTAACTGTTATGTTTTGGCTGTTAGATTATAATATTACATTAATAATAAAGATTTCCAATGTTCTCGGCGTTATGAACAAAGTTAACAATATCCGGGAGAGCTTTGAAGAGATTCCAAGTGATTTGAGTACAAACAAAGAACAAAGCATAAGAAGGGCCTGCAAATTATTCACAGGTGTGGTGTCTATTGTTGTACTCAATTTTTGTAATGGTAAAAGTTTTAAAGGATTTTAAAATTAATATTTTTAACAACAATGAATGGAAGGACTTACCAGACGAAGTAACGAAAAAGACAAAGGACTAACACAAACTATGGCATCATTAATTTGGGGATTCAAAATCATTTTTCACAAATTCTGTGCAGGAAATTGAAGCTCAATGGGTTAATGGGCCGGGTTTAGCCTAACCTATTTAATTAGCATATCGGGTCAGCTCATTTCATAAAATTAGAAGTCTTCTCCGAGCCATGACGAGTCATGCTTCAAACAGTTGGAGACTTATTAACAGATTTTTGGGCTAACTTAACTAGTTTTCAAAATTTAGCCTATTGTTAAGCCCATTAGATTTTTATTTTGTATTTTGAATATGAATTTTTTAACTTATTCAATATTTGTTTCACTTATATTTATTATTTTGAAAATGAAATGTAAAATAATAATAAATGTACAATTTATTTTTTATAATTTTTTTGGGATCAGGCCGAACCAAGCTTATGAATGTAAATCTCAAACTTAACCCAGCTCATAAAAATTTTAATGAAATTAGTCCGACCCACTAAATCGACAGATCAGACTCTCACCTAACAAGCTAAACTCGGGCCGGTCCACAAGGCCCGGCCCGTTTTGACCCTACTATATCTTATGATAACTATATGATAATCCATGTTCTTCAAGAAGAAGTAAAAAAAGGAACCTAGGCGAGACATCTCTTGTGAGTCTGATTTTACATGCTGAGCAACAATCAAATCTAACAATGGTTTTACAAGCTGATCTTATTGTTGCTTTCACTTTGGATACTCACACCGAGCCTATATAGGTTGATAATTGTGATGCTACCCTTTTAATACTCATTTTGATTCATTGCAGGCTAATCATGCTATTACCCACATACTCCTTTTTTTTCTTTTTTGAAATACCCTCAGAGATACTCTTACCAAGCCACTGCAAGCTGACCATGCAAAGCCCATTGATGTTCCTATGGACGAGTTGACTCTTGTTACAAAATGGGCACTCATTGGGTATTAAAAAATATATTAATTCTGTTCTTTTCGTCGTTAGATTGTAATCATATTTAGTAATTTTGAATCCTATTACTATTCACATATTATTCTTGTTGTGGTTACTATAGTAATCATGTTGCTACATAATTTTTTTTCTTTTTCTTCAATTTTTTTTCTCTGAGTGCATCATTCAGAATATTTCTACAGTAATAATTTTAAATCACAAAAAATACTAATTATGTTTAAATCACCAAAATACTCACTCAATCTTGAAAAGAATGGAAACTTAACTATGTAGGAGCATTAAATGATTACAAAATGTTGAGCTCCACCTTTCTTTTCTAGTACAACAATTTATAAACACTTTTTTTTTTTTTTTTTGGTAAATAACAATTTATAAACACTTTGATTCATTATGTATATGGACCATTGCAGACTTGCAGTAAAATTCTACAAGGCATCCATTTTGGATTTAATTTGAAATGGTTGTAATAAAATATAATTTATATATTTTTAGGGGAAATATAATTTGTATTTAATACTTTTTTTTTTTTTTGATTTGGTGTATTTAATACTTTATGATATCTCTTTTTTGTTTTTTTTTTTTAAATATATCATATTAAAGTATACTTTATTATAATAATAAATACATAATTAACTATGAAAATATCTCTTCTAAAACTACACTGTTTGATTTAACGATTCAAATTTTAAAATTTTGAATTATGTGATTAGAGTCATGAAATTTAAATTATGTAATTTTAATCATAAAATTTAAATTTGTGTTTGACAAAGTATCTAAAATTAGAATTTAAATTTTAAAAACTAGAATTTGTATTTGAATAAATTGTATTGAATTAATTTATAAGATATATATATATATATATGAATTAAGTTATAAGTCATTTTACTCATTAAATTCTCATAAAATTGAATAACATAAAACACAATTTTTTAAACCCTCATCGTTGAAACAAAGAGGCTGAATAAGACTTGGGTTGGTCTGCTTTCAGATTGTGTTTCAGTTTCTTGTGCTTTCAAAAACAATTAATGCAACAGATCGACTTTGGATTTGTTTGGTGGACCTAATTTTTCAAATAATTAAATACATAATTAACCTTTAACGGCGACGTCAAACCAGATTCAGGAGATCCTTACCAAGAACACTAAAATCTCAGAAACTAATATTGATTAAGAGAAATTTGATCTACAACCACGAACAACTTATAGAAGCCAAAAATAAGCCTATGTTTTCAAGTGTTTTCTCTACTGATCCTAAATAAGCTTTTATGTTAGCATTTACACACAAAAAATCAAAACCCTGAACTCAAAAGAGGGTTAATATTTGCTCATAAAAGTTCAATCTCAATTCTGTAGTCTAGGTCTTTTTGATGAAGTTACGGACGACGATGGAGATGGAGATGGTGATGGAGATGAAGGTGGTGAGGCCGATGACAATGGAGATGGAGATGAAGATGGCGATGGAGAGGACGCTAACTGGGACGATGAGAGGCTGGAAGAAACTGACAGAGATGATGGCGAAGGAGGTGGACTACTCTCATCTTTAAGCTTTCTCTTGTTGTTACCTTCCCCTTTCATTATGAAGTTTTTCAAGCGTTTCACATCTGATAATTTCACCGGCTTGACTATGAACTCCTCCGCCCCTTCCTCCAAACACCTGTTGATCAATCAGAGAAAATTAACCATTAGTTTTCTGATGGGTTACTAGTAACATGATCAAGAACTGGAGCAAGTCCAGGATCTTAAATTGCTAATATGGCTTTGTATATTTCCAATGTGGGATAAATCTCAACATGCCCTCTCACGTGTGAGATTATTTAAGCCAAACACAAGGATTGATACTTTGGGGGTGACGATGAGCACATGGGCAAAATGACTAACACGTAAAACCCTAGCTCGGAATGACTAACTCGTAAAAACCCTAGCTCGGATACCATCTTAAGAATCTATAGGATTACAACTCAAAACCAAACCAATTGACAATGCTTAGAGTAGTCCAGGATCTTAAATTGCTAATATGGCTTGTTGGGACAAACCTCAACAAGTACTAATTATATTTATATATATGTACCTATCTAGATAAAATGAGGAAGAAAGCAAATCATATCTTATCAAGAATTTGGTGCAATAAAAGTTAGGTAAGCTCTACCAAATGCATATCCTAATAACAAATATAGGGTAGTAATAATAAAGCAGATATTGGTTGAGTTGGTAGGTTATCATTCAAGTTTAGATCAAAATTTACAAACAAATCATGATGGTTTTAAGAAGTTACCTGTCAATACGAGTCAAGATGTTCTCTGAGGACATTATCACCACTGGAACCTCTCTGAAAGCTGACGATTCCTGCTCAAATGTGGGACAAGAGTTAATCTCTAATAACCTATCACTTGATCAGTTTGGTTACTCAGAAAATGATCTAGAAAAAAAAAATGATTTGTCTTTTTGAATCCTACACTTGCTGGTTTAAACTTGAAAAAAAAAACTAAAACTCCATATAACATTTTTTATATACCTTCTAACCCACAAAACAAAAAACCTTTTGAAATTTATTGAAGAAAAAACCAACCTTGATTTTTTTGAGCAGTTCATATCCTGTCATTCCAGGCATAGAGTAGTCTGTCAATATCAGATTCACCTTCAAACCCTGTATAACAAAAAAAGAACAATTCAACTTCCAGGGCTCAACAACTGGGAAGTTTAATAATTCTGTTTGGTTGCTAAGAAAATGCATAGAGAGGACAAAATTAAATCTTTAATCCAGCTTGGGGTATTCAAAATCGTTTCACACTTAAATCCCCATTTTCTCAGCAACCAAACAGAATCAATAAACAAACAAATGATCACTTACATCTAATCCAACTGAGCCGTTCTCGCCATCCAACCCCAAATATTGCAGAGCTCTGGTTCCACTCTCAACAGCAGTCACTACAAGATTCCAATCCAAACATCTTCAGATAAAAAAAACCAATCAAAAACCCAACATTCTATCCCCCAATCACCCCCAACAAAATAATAAAAAAATAAAAAAAAGGGAAACTCACCTTTACATGAAGAGATCTTAAGCAACTTCTCAATAACCTTTCTATCCACAAGACTATCATCAACAGCAAGAACATGCAACTCTCCAGAACCCAAAGACGATTCCTCGCAAAACTCAACATTTCCAGGCAAATTCCTCCTAAGAACCTCTCCAACAGCCGCCATAACCACTTTTCTCCAAATGGGTATTCCAAAATGCACAAAACCCAGCTCCAAAAACGCTCCAAAACTCTGTTTCCTCAACCTCAGAACGATGATCTAAAGTGGGCAAGAGTAGGTTTTTATAATGAGTGGCACGAAAACGTTAAAGAAAAAGCAAATGGGTACTCCACAATCTGCAAAACCCAGTTCCAAAAACACTACAGAACTCTGTTTCCTCAACCTCTGATGGATGATCTAAAGTGGGAAAGAAAGGGTCTTTTATAATGGGGGTACGAAAATGGGAAACAAATAGCAAATGGGTAGCTTTAACTTTAAAGCAAAAGCCTACAAAAGCTGAGATTCCGAGGATCCAATATATCTGAGAGATTTTCCCAAATCTTGCAGGGAGGATAATCCCATTCCACTTGTCTCTTGTCGTGTCAATTAATTTTCTACCATATATTTACTTTTGTCTTAGTCACAGTTGGAGACGACAAATCGTATAATAATGTTCCTTTTGTGGGGTAGAGTTGGCTGGATTGATCTATGGTTTTGAAAAAGGACATATTGACTTGGGTACAGTTGAAAGTTAAAACAATTGTGGAAAAGTTTTTGGATTTAGGGAATCTCAATCTTTCTACTTTGTTTTACCCTTTTTGTTATTTTCTCGGGAAAATGAAAGAAAGATAGAGGGAAGGGAGCTTCTTTCTTATTTCCCAACAATTTTCTTATATTGAGATTTGAGAATCGTTAAAAAGAAAAGAAGAAATGAAATCTTAGTTGGGATCATTGTTTTCTAATGTTGGGTTGTGTAACTTTATTGGGTATGTCATATTTTTGAATAGAATTTTGTTTGTTTGAAACTTTCCCAGACAAAAAAAATAATAAAGGAAATTTTGGGTTTGGTAAAGTTTGAGCTCGATAGAAAATATCTTGAACTTTTTTTTTTTTTTTTGAAAGAAAGGAGGGTGCTAGGCCCTTAAATATAAAACTCAAGAATAGAGTACAGCAGAGAGTACAGATTAAATGTTCAGAAAAGCGATAATGAGTTGCCTGATCTCTTGGAGGAGATACGGGGAACAAAAATCACTATCCAAGAAAAAACGTAAAAGGAAGATTTAACTACAAAGCAGAGATTGTAGAGCGGAATTCTTCCTTGTAGATGGATGCGAAAGTTCGGATCTCCGGTGGAGGGCGGCTGATCCCATTATGGACCAAGTTGTT
>WUAT03000006.1:1518553-1533270 GCA_010015005.3 Ulmus americana
CCGGAAGGAAGCTATCAAATAAAAGCTTCTAGGCATATTCTTTATTTTGGAAAACTCTAGAATTTCCAAAAAGTCTCATAATATTCCAGAAGGAAAGTTTAGGGGCTTTATTTGTTCCAAAAGGAAGGTGTGTGTAAGGCTTTTCAGTATGTTCAGGAGGGAAAATGTGCGTAAGGCTTTTTGGTTTTTTCTGGAAGGAAGGTAACAAATATACTAGAATGAATATTTAAAATACATGTTTTGGAAGGAACATATTTCTGGAAGGAATACTTAAAATACATGTTCCAGAAAGAACACTTTTCCGGAAGGAACATTTGAAATACATGTTCCGGAAGGAAAGCTTGAAACATATGTTCCGAAAGCAACACTTTCCGGAAGGAACACTTGAAACACATGTTCCAGAAGGAATACTTTTTTGGAAAGAACACTTGTCTAAAAGGCATACTTGAAACACATGTTCCGGAAGGAACGCTTGAAACACATATTCCGGAAGGGCTAAAAGTTAGCCAGAAGCCATTTCCCAATTGGGTACTTAGTGTCTCCTCTAAAAGGTTTGTCCAAGTCATGAAATTTATCCGAGAAGGACACCTTTTCGGAGCGGTAGTCTCATTCGGGCATCTTGAGTGTGTGACCTTTCTTAAACTTGAGCCTAGAGGGTCCGTTTGGAAATTCCAGCTGAAAGGCTCTTCTTGAACTCGCATTTGGCTTGCCAAAGTCGTGCATGTTTCCAAAAGGCAATATATCGTCCGAGAACACGTGGTTGGCTTGGCAGAAAACCTCCCCAGGCGTATACTTAAATCATTTTCTTGAATCAATTTTTAAAAATACTTCTTACATATATATCTAGAAAATATTCTTCAAAATAATTTTTACTTAACACGCTAATTAATATGGCATTTATTAATAATATTTGTAATTAAATTACGAATCTATATTATTAACATTTATACAGTATTTAACCGTATAATTAATCTCATTAATTATGTTAATTAATGACATAAATTTTCGGGGTGTTGCAATATCCTTCTCAAAACAAACCTCATACTTGACCAGGTTTATCATTTGCCCATAAACTTTTTTATTCATATCTTGCACCTATTTCATAGTACTTTGCATTTAGAAAAAGGAAGCTATCATATGCAAACAACAAATTAGAAACACTAGGGCTTGAATACTCAAACCTTAGCCCATGGATTTTACCATCTCTCTCCATTTTCTCAAGCAAGCAAGATAATCCTTCTGAACAGAAAAGGGGATAAGGGATCCCTTTGTCGTAACCCCCTATTTGGAACAATATTCCCTTTAATTTTCCCATTATGGAGAAAAGAAAAGGAACCTGAGTTAATACAATTCATTATCTTCACCACCCAGCCTTTGCAAAATCCAATCTTCTGAAGAATAGCTTGTAGGAAACTCCATTCAACTCTGTCATGAGCTTTGGACATATTTGGCTTTATGGCCATTTTCTTTCCAAGAAATGATAAACTTTAAGAAAATAACAAAAATATATACTCTCTTACCAAAAAAAAAAAAAAAAGATTAATGATTTTTTTTAACAGTTAATTCTCACCAAAATAGATCCCAAAAAAATTGAAAATTTTTAAATCATACTTTCTTAAATACAAAAATAAGAGTAAAAAATAAAGCTTGCATGACATACAAACTAAATTATAACAATATATTCATCTTTTATTTTTAATTCTCGCTAAAAATAAATAAAATTTAAAACTAAAGATTTTGTGCGTTGTATATAAGACAATAATATATATATATATTTGTTATTACAGTAAATAGGAAAATTTTCATTAAAAAAAAAGTCTACAAACATACAAAAGTATAATCATAGGCCCAAGACAAAACAAGTTGTGGCTGTTAATATGAAAATAAGTCAAGTCCAACTAAAAAACTCTTTTAAGATCACCAATTGAAATTAATTGGTCGGGTAAAACAAATCATTGTATACTCTAATTTAGGTGAATGTATTATTACAATACACAAAAACTAAAACTAAAATTAAATATAACTGAAATAAGAAGAAAAAACACAGATTGTGAAAAACAAACTCGCCGCCTTCATCCAAGCATTGCCATCTTTGATCACCAATGATCAACTTCCTCCTGAACCATGAGAGTCGCACCTTGGAGGATCCAGTTGTTGAAGGTCATCCTCAAAGAGTAGTCAATTCTCTTTATCCGCCGTGAAAAACCAATGTGAAACTTATTTGTTTACTCTTCAAATCTGCCATCATTGTTGTCCAGGAAACACCACTACCCCCGGCTTCTACTTCCCCACAAACCGATCGTCGTTTTCCTCAAATTTCATAATAATAATATTTAAAAAAAATTACATAAATTTAAGAATTAAGTTATTCTAAGTTGGAGAAATCTCCACAAATAGAAAAAGAACAATAAATAAAAGAGATTTTTACATTATGGTATATGGACTTCTGTGCTTTGGTATTTTCCAAAGGTACTCTGGGTGCAAAAATTTCAAATTTTTGGTATTAGTTAAAAAAAAAATCAATTTTTTTAATGAAGTTTTATTTTTTATTTTTTGGTTAAAATAGGTTAGTGTATGTTAAACATATATTCAAACACATTGATTTTGTATTAGAAAACTCAAAATAAAAAAAATAAAACATATATTTAGAATATTTAAAAAATTAATAAAGAGTATTTGCGTCATTCAAATAATTTAGAGTACCAAATTTTTTAATTTTTTCTATCATGAGTAGCTTTTGGGATTACCAAAACATGAAATAATTTTTGGAAAAAATTGAAACTATAGGGTATCCCATGTAAATATCCCTAAATTAATAATAATAATAATAAAAGGAAACAAAGCACCACTAAATTTTATGATGATGGCTAAACTTTTGATTGGGGGAATTCACTAAATTTGTCTCATGAAGAAAAGTGAAAGTATTATATTGTTGTCATGTAAGTGTGGTTACACCACAAAACCATGATGTTTGGGTTTTCTAGCTTGGTGATCATTTATTAATAAAATTATTGTTTACCTAAACTTGAAATACATTATTTTGGAACAACTTGTCAATAGGTGGTATTTATCTAACTACAAGATTACTACTTTAGTTTTTCGCGATCAGATTACTACTTTATTTGGATATTGGTTCATGAAATAAATAAATATTGACCCTTCAAATCAACTGAAATATTGTAAGTTCCATTATTTAAATGCAAATAGCATAAAAGAACTATACTACCATTCCTAGGAGCTGATCCATTGTATTGGGGAAATAAAAAAAAATATTTACCAAAAAAAAAATCTATTAGATTTATTTTTTAATAATAGTTTAACGAATAATATTTATTTATCGGGTCCACCTATTTTATTTATTTATTTAATTTTAATTTTATTGTACATTTTTGGGTTTGATAAGAGGTAATTATGTTAAATCTTAAATGTCCTCATTGTGGAGTTGAATATTTATAATACGTCTAGCCAATGTGGATTGGTGCAATCCAACTTGAATGAGGGACATTTAACAAATTAGGTTCAGTAAATTTTTGTTTTGTTTTATATATTTAAATTTTTATCGAGTTTTTATTTAAACAAAAATATTTTTGCTCTCAAATCTGATCACAAAATATTTTCTTGATGTTTTATTTTTTAAATTTTTCTAAAATGCTTAAAAGTATTTTTTTAGTCTAAAAATTAGTATTTTTCTAATTATTTTATTCATTTAGTTATTTATTTATTTTTGCGGTTCTTATAAAGCCTTCTAAAATTGGTATCCATAAAAATCCCTCGTGATAAGTTTGTTTGTTTTTTAGCTTTTTGATGTAAATACTCTTTAATGTTTGTGCATTTTTATATATTGCCTCCTAAAATCAGAAATTAATATGAATACTGCTTGAATTTGTATTTTTTTTGGTACTTTTGATATAAATACCCTCTGAACTTGCCAATTTTTTTTCCAAAATTGTTAAAAAAAAATACAAGTTCGGGAGTATTTGCACCAATTTCAGACTTTGGAGGACAAAATATAAAAATGCACAAAGATTGGGGAGTATTTGCAAAAAAAAAAAAAGTATTATTTTTTTTTGGGTGAATTCCCCTAAGTAGGTGACTCATTTGTTTTACTAATTAATTATAATAATAAAATTAATAAATTAGACATCACGTCCCGATTTACCAAACTATAAAGAGATGTATAAAAGATTGGAAAAAAAAAGGTTAAGAAATTAAAAAAAAAAATACATTTAGTAAATTTTTCTAAAAAAGAAAAAATCACTTAATTATGTTCAAACTAGACTCGCAGTTATTACGTATAGATGATACGTTGATCCTATGAGGAAGGCTTGTAAAGAATAATTAAAACTTAGAACACAAAGAAGAAATAAAATCTTAAACAATGAAAAGTAATAAGAATATACTTTGAATTCCGAAAATTAAAACAATTGATTAAACATAAAGTATTAAGTTTTACTCAATGTTCATCTTCTAATTCCTAGTATTGATTTATTTATTGATTCGATTTCAATTCTTTAATTAAGCAAAAAGTTGACCTGTCTTACAAGATATCAAACAACGACAATCATATAAAATTGATCTAAGTTGATTAATTAATATTCACATTGACCGATATAAGAAAAGTATGACTGAACTTATATTTGTTTATGAATAAAATCAATCTAATAACCTATCTCTCATATAGATTAATTATTTTATCTCTCACATAGAAATAATCTCAAATAAATTAAATAAACATTTGTCACATGAATAAATAATTTATTATTAAGAAGAAATTGAAATAAAATACAATTGTTATTTGTCATATAACATAAATAAAAAAAAAAACTAAGAAAAATGAGAGACTACACCTATGAGATCCACTCTAGTTTTGCTAGATACTTAAGCCAGAAAACATTTTAAATAATCTCTTGAATAATTAGAAGTGGTCTATTTATAATACAAGAGATCTGAAAGTTTTTGGGAATAAAGATTAACATAAAAAACATAAAAGATAGAGATAAAATCAATTTAAAAACTGATTTATCGCGTTGGCACCACACCGTAGAAACTCTTGGGCATGAGATCACTGAACGGGGCATCGTGGCGCAGAGATACGAAACGATGATTCTACAAGAATCCTTTTGAGCAAGCCGCGGTGCAAAGGCACTTTCTTGCATACTGTCTTGTGCGGATAGGCGCAACACTGAGCACCTGTGAGTATGGTGCCATGCCCTAAAACATGGTTTTTGGCCATTTTCTTCTCCCGACTTCATTTCTAAGTTCCGGCTCGTTTAAATTTTATCTCGCTATCTTCAATCTTTATATTTAATCTCCTTTTAAGTTCAAGAGACCTGAAAATGCATAAAAATAAATTGTGACATCTAATATAACACTTAAGAAATATTAAGACATAAACTCATGATCTTAACCTTAATCAACCTTAAATGCTAACAAATATACATTGATTTATATGCGCCTTCGAGCGAGCTGCGGTGCGAAGGCACTTTCTTGTGTACTGCCTTGTGCGGATTGGCGCGGCGCTAAGCACTTGTGAGTGTGGCTTCATGCCCTAAAACATAGTTTTTGGCCCTTTTCTTCTCTCGACTTCATTTCTAAGTTCCGGCTCGCTTAAATTTTATCCCGCTATCTTCAATCTTTATTTTTAATCTCCTTTTAAGCTCAAAAGACCTAAAAATGCATGAAAATAAATAGTGACATCGAATGTAACACTTAAAAAATATTAAGACATAAATTCATGATCTTAACCTTAATCAACCTTAAATGCTAACAAATATACACCGATTTACATGCGCTTTCTAACTCTCATCATCATTGATGGTCTTTCAATTAAAATTTTAGTACTAAAATGACTGTTATAATAAACAGTTATCCAATTAATATTTTTTGATGAATTTTTTACAATTTTCGATAGAAATAAAGTAATAAATTTTGTTCTTTTCATCAATATAAGTCTAATAAGACAAGTTTAATCTCAATCGGAGCTGTGATTCATTATCAGCAAAGATTAAAATATGATTACGAAAATAGTTGCAAATACAACTTCTAGCGGTTCGTGTGAAATCTACATGTACTAGTTAGGGTTAATTTTAGTATTATGGAAAGTATGTGTTACAAGCTTTCCAATGAGTTATTTTGTGTCAATTTTTTTTTACAACAAAAGGGTTAAACATTTTTATTTTTGAGTATTTTTGAATTATATGAGTCATTTTAATACTAAAATTTGAATCGTAGAGCCACGGTGATATTAATCTCTCAAAAAAGTAAAAAGAAAAAAGAAATAGGGCTTAGAGGCCCAAATATGTCGGATAGCCCGTTTTCTCATTAGGGCCCAAGTTGATAATAGGCCTCGTATCGAAATTACACAAACAGAAGACGACACCGTTTCGGAAAACTAAAGCAACCCCCTTTCTCTCTCTTACCCCGATCGTCGTCGAACTCGGAAAGTTGAGAAAAATGGAGGAGGAGAAAGCGGCGGCGTACTACGACGAACTGACGCGGCGCGGCGAAGGAGCCGCCCGGTTTAAACAAGGCCTTGGCTTCTCCGGCGCTTCAAATTCCGGTAATTCTCCACCGGCGAGAGGCTCAGCTCTCGTTTCTTCCTCGAGCTCCTTCCTCAGCAGCTTCGTCAAGGCCTCGAGCCCTAGCAAGACCTCGGAGTTCGAGAAACAAGCACAAATCGAGTCCATTCAAAACAAGCTCAAGAAGAAGAAGGACAAACCTAGCCCTAGGCGAGAAGAAGAAGAACGGCGTCCTAGGATTTCGCAGAGAGAGAGGGAGAGGAATTCGAGGCGGCGGAGAAGTAGGAGCAGAGAGAGGAGAAGGAGGAGTAGGTCGAGGAGTGATTCGGATGGACACAGGCGGCGAAGAGGGAGGAGCAGGAGCTTGTCGCCTCGCGATCGGAGAGCTGGGAGGAGGAGCCGAAGCTCGTCGCCGCGGGGAAGGATATCGGAGAAGGGGAGGGGTGACTTGGGAAAAGCTAGTAAAGGGCGGAAGGAGAGGAATGGGGATATTGACTATTCACGGTTGATTGAAAACTACGACAAAATGGTATGCTTTTTAGATTTTGTTTGTGTTAGTTTTTGATTGCTCAAATTTGTGTGTTATGAATTTGATGATCAAATTGCTTGAAGCTTCAAATTTTACAAGAACTAAGATAGCTTCAAATTGTTTGTGTTAGTTTTGTTTAACGGGAAGTTGGGTAAATATAAATGTGGTATAAACTGGCCCCCAAGTAGAAAGAAAGCTTGGTCATCTTGATCCTTTTGTGCTTAACAAAGTGTTAAGGAGATGTCTTTCTTCATTTTATCTCTACAATCGTGTGTATGTATATTTGTATTGATGGTTCTAATGACTAAGTATGATAAAAAGTTTTCTTTTTTGTTGTGAGCAGACACCAGCTGAAAGAGTCAAAGCAAAGATGAAGCTTCAACTTGCTGATACTGGTAATTGTTGGATTGAAGTTAACTATCTGTTCATACTTAGCTAAACATAACACAGCGTTGTCTGGGAGAAAAGATTCAAGTGACTATTAACTTGTGTTTTCTAACCAGAGGAGAATTTTATTGCAAAATGAAGGAAATACACAAAAAAGTCCTTCAAATCTATATCTATTTTATCTTGTCTGATGTCTTATAGTTTCTCCATTAACCATCTTAGTTTTCTTGTTTTTACTCTGGGTATGGTCGTATGAATCATATAACTGTGATAGATGAAGTCGAAGTCTGAGTTTTCTTATGCAGTTGATATAAAAGGATGTTTTTTTAATGCTGTCTTATATGTAAACTCTGTTTATTCTCTCACTGATATTTTCTTTTCGGAAGTGCAGCTGCAAATGATGCAAAGAAAGGAATCGGGTCAGGTTGGGAAAGGTTTGAGTTTGACAAGGATGCGCCACTTGATGACGAGGAGATTGAAGGTTAAGAATTTTAACCATTTTACCTTGTTATATTATACTGCTATTTCATTCTTCTGTCAATGATTTATTGCATGGACTTTGATTGCACTTAATGTTGCCATTGGTAGGGATTTCTTTTATTGCACTTGATGTTGCAATTGGTAGGGATTACCCGGTAGCTGTGGCTTCTGCTGTTATTCTCTTGGATTTTGTCATTTTTCTACCGATAATGATTGTTACAAAAAAGATTAATAATTAGCTGTACATTGAATTAGCCACATCTCATAAGTTGTTTAAAGATGCGGATCCTAAAGGTTATCGTCTTTTACCCATAAAATTGTATGGTCAGTTGCATTCACACACTGATCTATTGGGCTTGTTTAGTTATTCGATTGGTTAACTTAGAGTGAAGAAGAAGTGGTTGTAAATGACAAGTTCACCTAATCTGCAGTTGCTGAAGATGATGCAGCGTTAGTGAATCACATTGGAAAAACCTTCCGATTCTCTGCACTCGAGGTATATTTGTTTTTTGCTGCCCAACGAATCATTCTTGGGTTGATTTCCATTGATTCTGTATCTGGTAAATTGTTTATTTGCTGAAGTAATTCATACTTTGTGACATTCAACATTATCGTGAAGGGAAGAAAAGAGGAGCGCATCAAAGCTGCTCATGATGAGGCCATGTTTGGTGCATCAGCAAGTCTACCATCCACCACGACAGATGATGAGGTCGAGGTCGAGACCCAAAAAAAAGATAGCAATGAAAGTGAAACGACCACAACCCTCTTAAGTGACAAGGTTTGTTTCTTTTTTCTTTTTTCCTTTTTATCTTGTGTAATGAGAGAGCAAATTTGAAGTTTTGATGCTTGTGGCATTAGGTACTTGCAAAGCAACAAGGTTCATGGCGTGATCGTGCTCGTAGCCAAAGGAATTGAGACGGATGGCATCAGCAGAGTTGGTGGATGAAGTTTTGAGGAAATTTATTACCAATGTGAATTGACGCATCAGCAGAGTTGGTGGATTAAAATTCCCGAGCTTCATGCGAGGCTCGGGAACAAAATTCTTGCTTGTGCTGCTCAGTGAAGTCAAATAAAATGAAGCTTCTGCCTCCCAAAGAAACTGCAGAGACAAGAACTTTCAACCTTTTATGGTTCGTGCTAGAAAGCTTCTCTGAGATTCCGATCGCCCAGCCATTCGCCTTCTTATAATGTTTTTTATTCTTGTACCACAAAATGTTTACAACTTATAGTTGCTAAGTTGGTTATGAAGTTATCTTATGCAAATGGAACCTTGCTTGCTCGTAAATGTTCAAGCTTTTTGTTATGATCCCCTATATTTTTTAATAAATTCGTTTTCTTGATCGAAACGACAAGTAGTTTTCTCCGGAAATCAAACGACACGTCGTTGAATCTTAGGTGTCTAGTAGCAGGTCACGGGGCCTCGGGAAGTAAATTTTTTTTATGCCAGCTGTCAATCATTCATTTGCAGAGAGCGGAGTAGGAAATGACGTCATACTCTACCCCAACAGCCCATAGAAAGAGAGAAGAAAAAGAAGCGTTCGAGTACAGATAAAGGTCCTGCTCAGGTCAAACTAACGCTTCCCTGTTCCAATTCCAAGCTCTCTCTAACGCATCTCCAAACCCTACCGTACTGTTCGTCCGATCAATGGCTTCTTCCTCTGCGAATCGATGGCTCAGACCCGAGGTAGGGCTACGATCTACCGTTTTTGGTTCCTAATTTCGTTTTCTGCGACTTCGATTTAGCTTACACCCGTTCGTTCTTGTAGGTTTACCCACTTTTCGCTGCCGTTGGCGTTGCTATTGGAATCTGCGGGTTCCAGTTGGTTCGCAATATCTGTATCAACCCTGAAGTCAGGTCGATTCTCTTTCTCTACATGTATATATAGTGTCTCTGGATGGTTTATCTTGGTGTTTGGAGGCATGGAAAATAAGGCTTTTTTCTGGAAAAGCAGAAGAAAAAAAATGAAACCACCTCTATATTGTGTTTATAGGAATTTTGAGCTATTTAGTACTGCTTGTAGCTATTAATTCACCAACTTTGGTTTATAGTTTGCTTGTGTATGGAAAATTGATTATAAAAATTCTTACCAACTTTTTGGATTTTATTCTGCAAATAGCTTATGGATGTATGTATGTATTTGATGTTGGTTTGAGTTCTTGTTAATGGAATTAAGATGTTGTCTTTGCATTCAGGGTGAACAAGGAGAATAGGGCTGCCGGAGTTTTGGAGAATTTCACCGAGGGAGAGAAGTATTCCGAGCACTTTCTGAGGAAATATGTCCGCAATAAGGCCCCGGAAATAATGCCAGCCATCAACAAATTCTTCACCGATCCAAGCAAGAACTAAAAAATGCTCAACTATGGTGGTCTTGTGATTTACAAGTGTGGAATTTGAGTTCTAGCTTGGCATTGAAAAGTAAAATGTAAAACTATAATAATATGATGATGAACTTGGCTGATGTAAGATTGACTTGATATGAATGTTTTCTATACCAGCAGAGTTATGTTCTGCAATGGTTTAAATTTGCTATTGTTAAATAGCATGTCTCCTATTATATATTCTCCAATCAAACACGAACAGGCATCAATTTAACACAGAAGAAACAAGAGCAACAAGGGATGGTATTAAAACTACACGCAAAACTTTCGAATGATAAGAAACTATACAGACTACAAATTTCTAACTACAATTTGTAGTGTACACCAAAATTAAAGCACAACATCCAAACGTGTTCACCCTCAATCTTGAAATTAGTAGTAACTTATCGAAGAATGTTTGGCGGCGGTGGCCGGAGAAATTTCATGCGGCGATCCGGATGTTAGGGAGGAAAGTGTTCAACATCCATAGAAGGGAAACCGGATTGTGTCAATCTCATTCCTCGTAGTAAACTCTTTGCCGTTTCTTTTTCCTACAGAAATGGGCAAGGAGTAAAATTCAAATAAAGTTGATATAACATGCTATGAAATTTCAAAGATGCATGATCTATATTTTGCTCAAACTTACCGGGCCAGTGTAGTCCAAAAGACGGGTACAATACACCTCTGCTTCTTCAAATTTCTTCTGATTTTTGTAGTGTGTGGCAAGAAAAAGCAAAGCTTCAACCATATTTGGTCCTTCCCTCTGTTCAGCTTTCATCCTTTCTAAATCCTTTTTGTAGTAAAAAGCTGCTTCTTCTGGACGTCTAAGCTCCTGATGTAGCTTAGCTAACTGATGCAGGGCAATTGCTTCGGTGTCATTACAATTAGCTGCCCTTTTGTAACAGCTGATTGCTTCCTCGAGCATGCGAAGCTGGTCGGATTCATAACACTGGGCCATGGCAATCCACAACCGAGAATCATTCGGCTGCAAGAATACAGATTTTTTGAAGTAATGAAGAGCATAAAACGGCATGACCATCATCTCGTATGCTTGTCCCAACCCGTACCAAGCTCGATAATCACATGGATTTATTTCTATGGCACGGCGGTAGGCATCAACAGCAGCCGGAGTATTTTTCATCTCAACAAACTCATGACCCATGAGTGTCCAAGCAGACAAATAATTCTTGTCTAGTTTGAGGGCCCTCTTAAAATACAAAACTGACTTCTCGTGCTGCCCTTTTAAACTGTAATAATTCCCAATGATGCAGCAAGATTCGGGTCTGTATTTATCAGTCATGAACATCCTATGAGCAAGGTAACTCAGAGAGGAAAAATTCTCCTTTGCATAAAGCACGTTGGAATACATATCCATGTCTTCCACTCGATACGGGTCATTCCTTAGAAGTTCTTCGAAAATTGCTTCAACAGTTTCAAATTCCCTTAAACTGTACTTAGCTTTTGCAATTTGAGCCTGAATGTAAGTACTAAAACTGAAGGAGCCCTGTAAATACTCATATTTACCTAAGGATTCTTTATACATCCTTAGCTCATGGTAAGCATTGGCAAGAAAAAAGTCCTTCATCCAATGGTTATTGAGAGGAAGGCTGCACAATATGTCAACTGTAGTGCACAACGACTGCAGCTTGGACCAGGCACACCAGTTCCAGGGGTAGCTATTCACAGACTCCACAAGAACTGTACGAGCAAGATTCTCGTTGCCTTTCTCTTTGAGTACAATACCGTACAAGTATAGTCCAAAAGGATCAATTGTGCCATTCTTGCGAAGCGTTGATAGCTCTCTTTCCAAGGAAACCAGTTCCCCGTTCACTGTGTCGCTTTTACCCAAGGGTCCCTCAAGCTCTATCATTTCTTCCTCTTTCCGCTTCTCCCCAGCCTCCAATAAGAAATTAAATCAGGAAAATCATGTAAACAAGATTGAAAATATATCAAACCTATGTAAGAGCATGCACAATTACTATTGTGAGTTTTATTCATTAAAACAACAAGCAGAAATATCAACAAGTAGGCAAAACTAAGCTTTCAAACAAAGTGGAAAATACCAAGTCTCAAAGAGATTTTTAAAGTCATCACACATCACTTATGGAAAAAGATCTCCACAATTATTATTACCAGTTATATTTAGAGGGAGGTACGAAAATGATAAAGAGTTTATCAAGCTTATTATTATCAGAGAGCGACAGCATCATATTATCTAATCATCTGTCTAATGTATTTATCAAGGTTAAAGAAAACAAAAAGGCTTTCCCTTTTAAAATGTAATATGCTTGGTTGTAGTTGTTCAATCTACCCACCACCATAAGCATTCGGACAGAAAGCTGGCAGTCAATTCTCCATTGCTACAATTTAATAAAGCTAATTATACCAACACTAAGCATCTCAATAAGCTTCAAATGTCTTTGCTGATATAAAGAAGATAATCTGACTAAATCAATTATTCCATTCTTATCTGAAATGTACTTCTCAACTCTATTTTTTTTTTTATGAATATTCTACTCTATGTTTTAAATATGAGATAATATCATGGATGAAAACACATAAATATCATAAAGCTAAACATACAAATAACACGAAGAGGATAACAGAAATTTCTAGTAGGAAAGCAAAAACAATAGCTATAGAATGACTAAGAGAATGTAACAAACCAGATAAAGAGCATAGGAGCGCAAGAACACCGATTTCTTTCCCATCTGATCGCGAAGCACATGAGCAGCCCTCTTATACTCTCGACAGTCAAAGTATGACTTAGCCAAAAGGTAAAAATCACCATCCACGATCTCATCTTCCTCCATTACTGGAGTTGAAACATATGAAACACCAGCAGTAGGTGTTGAGTTGATCTCATCAGTACGGAATCTGCGGCGAATGCTAGAGCTTCCACGCTGGAACCTGGTGTTTGCAGGTGTGAACTTTGCCGGGTCTTGCTCAATACCAACAAGTTGTTCAGCCGCCCTGCAAACCCACATAAACAAAAATACTCACATTACAATCTACCAATTAACCCAAAAAAAAAAAAAAACCCAACTTGGAAACCAGAACTACTATCCAATGCCCAATGGAGAATTATACCATCTAATTTTCTGCAAACTATCTAGAAAGTAAAAGAAAATCTGCAAAAGGGCATAACCATTTGGTTTACTTGAGCTTTTCAAATTTCTCCACAACCATCCAAATTGAATCGTCAGTATTTCCAAGTATATAATCAATTACACACAGAATCAGATGAATTACAAAAAGCTAAAGAAAAAAGATAAAAGGCTAAAAATCAAAGCTTCAGACAAGGCACAATTTCTCTATAATTCAAAAATGAGCAAAAAGTTTTCCCAAAATTCAAAAAATGAAGGCAATGTAAGCTTTCCCAAGTAAGAAAAACACTTCCACAACGATATCACCAAAGCTAGAAAGAGAAATTGAGATTTAAGGGGAAAAGGATTTTAGGGTTTGAAAAATAGTTACCATTTGGAAGCAACATAGAGACATCGATCACTCAACTGACGAATCGCAGTTCGAAGCTCGTTCCTGCAACTCTCCTTCGAGCTCATCGTTCTCGTTCTCTCACCGTCACTGTTAGAAGGGGAAAAAGCTCGAGCATTTGCTTTCAGAAATTCAAAACAGCGGCCGCCTCTAACGTGCGCCGAGAGTACAGGTTTCACTGGTCCACCCTCTCTGCGCGCCCGGGGTAATATTTCAAAGTTTTTTTTTTTGCACAATTAGTCCATGAGTTACACAAAAATAACAATTTTGCCCTTCAACAAAGTTTGTTGGGGAAAGTGAGAGACTTGCCTACTTTATTTGTACATTTAAAATATGAACTAATCACATACTAGCCTCAGTGATTTTTATTTCTTTTGTGTTTTTAAGATATAGTAACCAATTCGATTCAATAATATATTTTATGGAGTTTTTTTTAAAATTATTTATTTCTCGTCTCTTATTATTGATCAAATTTTTTATATATGGCTAGAAAGCCCTCACAAACTATAAATACTAATTTATTAAGAATTGAAATATCTGTTTAATCTAAATCACAATTTGTACCGATTAAACAAATTATTGAAATTCTCAAAGTAAGACATTCTCGAAGATATTCCAAATCTATCCCCGACCCAATCCCACCCTCTCAGCCGAGACTACGCCCACACATCTTCCCTTATGTCAATGACCCACCTCGCTGGCAAACCACCACTTCTCCCCTATACAGCTATACTCACTCCCTTTAGCGTCCCGTAAAAAAAACCTCTTTTTTAAAGGCATTTCTAGCTTTTGAGCGAAGATTTTGGAAACATTTTTTTTAAAAAAAGGAAGGAGTTTAATATAAGGCTTTACATTTAAACACACCACATAATCAAAATCTTGAAAGTAAGCCTTTAAAATAATTACATAGTAATACTAGCTTTTGAAAAACAGTCCAGTCCTCAAGCAGA
>WUAT03000006.1:1566508-1582830 GCA_010015005.3 Ulmus americana
AAAAATATTATTTATTTTTCATAAAAGATAAAACTAAAATACAAAGAAAATTCTTTAAAAAAAATATAGCATAACTTATTCACTTGAAAATTAATTAATTATAACTTTAGTTAAAAATTAAGAACTTTGTTTATTATGTTAATATTTTATAATAAACTATTTAATTCTTCAATTATGTTCATTTGAAATTTTATTTATTTTTATGTAGTATATGAGTCAAATGAATTAAACGGATTTCATGGGTCAAATGAATCAAACATGTCAAATAGATCAAATATGTTAGACTAGTCATGTCAACCAACATGCATTGCGGGTCGGGTAGGGTTAAGATTGAAATTTCTTGACACGAAACATAAACGAATCGAGTTAAGATTGATCAACTAGACCCAACATGTGATACAAATTGCCATCCCTGAGACAATTCTCCAGTTTTAGACTCAAGCAGATTAATAAGCAATGTGCTGTTTCCTCTCCCGATCTCTTTTTAGACTTTAATCATAAAGAAAGAGAATACCAAAACCACTAAGTGGAGGTACACAATAATATTAGAGGTGGTATGAAACACAAAACAGACTACTCCAAACTGGGTAAATGCATGCATTGTGATAACTGTAAAACACTAGTTTTTTTTTTCTTTCGAAAGAACTGTAAAACACTAGTTAAGCGTCATGCCACTGGTTCGTGTACAGTGTACTTAGCGGCCAGCACCGTTCGATGTAAATAATTGGTTATGGTTGCTTAGTAAAGGAGACCGAAGCTGGAAGTCCTCAGAACCAACATTTTCTCTAAGATTGTGAAACATAAAATAAATTTTAGCATAAAATCATAATAATTACGTATCAATGAAATAAGTGAACATTTAAGAAGTATAGCAACATAATTGGTTTATGTATTCTTGACAATTTTTAGTGGGAAGGAAAGTATAGTGGAAAGTAAAAAGAAATTGTAAATTGTTATTTTTGCAATCCTTTAAACTTTCATGTGTCCCACATTAATCAAAAATGGAAGTTGGGAACATTAATAGATTAATATAAGGTTTACGTGAACTAACTACTTAATAGATTAACCTTAATAAGACAAAATTTATTCATAAAAAATCATTTAATTTTTTTAATACCATAGTAGTATTTTATTCATATTCTATTTTCTCTGAAGCCTTGTTAAGAAATAAAAAAATTTCAGTAGCAAAATCTAGTTCCAAACAGAGCATAAATAGTTTGAGCCAGATGTAATCACTTAGGTTATTGTCTCTTTAATCCAAAGAAAAAATTGTTTTCTGTCAAATAATTGTAGTTCATAAACAAAGAACATGCTAACAAAAAATTCAAACAATAAGAGAATTAATTGATTTTTGTAAAATCATAATTGAAAGTATGATGAGAAAGGAACTTACGATGATTCTAAATCGTTACAGCTTCTCCCCTCCTCCCTGAAAGATTGAGTATGAAGATTTCTTGTAAACGCGGTGGTGGTGTCCAAGAAATAGAGAAGACATGCCATCAAACAAGAACACAAAAACATTGGTATGGCTCCAAAGAGCCAAAGGAAGAGAGGGAAGGAAAAGTAGAATGCTCTTAATCCGAGGGACCAAAAGTAGGTAGCTCGGCTCAAGCACGTTGCAACATACTCGATAGAATCTGTCTTTCCTTTCCAAGCAGGGAGGGTTCCTAAGAAGCTAACATGGGCATAGTATCTAGTTGATTGAACATTACAAAGAAAGGCAACAAGAAAACATAGCAATATAGAGAAGTATTTGATTGAAGTGAGATCGGAAAACAAATTGTTTTGATCAAGTGTTGTTCTGTAGCCAAAGCTCGCTGTGTTGCTCACAACTACACTAATTAGTGAGCTCAGAGTGATGGCTGTTGTTGCCAAAAGGGTTGTCGCCATTATGTTGTTGCGTATTGTCTGGATTACTAGAACGCCGTTCTTTACAGGGTCCTGTTTACAAAACTGTTTACATTAATTCTTATTTGATGTAAGACTCTTAACAAAAGTTACACGAAAAATGTATTTCCGCTGAATTGTGGGATGAATGGACTTTCTATCAAAATGATAGAATGAATGGAATCATCAAGCTCGTGTGGGCTTACTAACAAAATAAACAGTTATGCCTTTTTCTCATTCTTTTTCCTTTCCTTCACAACCAACCAAAGTGGACTCTACATGACTATCTAGAAGAGTTAAAAGTGTCACCCTACTAAAGTTTTAAGTGGAAAAATCAAGAAAGATATAGGGAACTGCACATTTTATGTTAGTTAGATTCGAGTAAGGTCCTAAAATATAAAATGTTGGGGTTAAAATTATTTGCGATTTCTGAACTTTGATTGGTTTATAGACTTTGGTCCTAAAAGCATCAAACAATTCTTAGTGAAATAGCAATGAAGTATGTTCTGTTTTCTTTTCTTTTTTTGGTAAAGAAGAATACTAGTATTTTCATCAATTAAATTATATTTAATTTTAAACTAAAGTAAACACAATCAAGTCTAGAGTATAAATAAATAAAGCAATTTAAACTAATCTAGAACATTTGAAGATTGTAATTAGAACAGTTTATAAATAAGAGAGAGTTCAAGTGTTGTTAATGGGTAAAACTAAGGAGGAAGAGAGAGAGAGAGAAACTAACAGCCATCATGGAGAAGACCCATTGGTGACGAATCTCTGCATTGATACCAATTACGGTACGAGAGGGATTTCGGCGAATGTTATAGAGAAGCCACGCATGGTAAGATCCCATCACGAACAAACCCAATGGTACCATCACACAATCCAAAGTCTCCATCTCTCTTTTCTCTTTTGGATAAACCCAAATGTCAAACCAAGATGAATTTCCCAATCTCAAAACCAACAATAAATAATGAGCTTTTATCCAGGCTCGCCAACTCTCGACTATGAAAGTGACTAATTGACCAAAATACCCTTTAGTCAAAATGTCTCTACTATCTATTGCCGGCCACATTCATTCCATTACTAATTAATTTATATATTTTTTAAAAAATTATTCGCTTAAAGAATTTAGAATGACTGCTTTCAGTTCTAGTAAACTAAAAAAAAAAAATTGCATACGAATTAAGCTGGAACACCAGCGATTTTGACAGATTAGAAAAACGAATAATCAAATTACCCCAACAATATCTGTTTGAGACTTTGAGTAGAGTCGTGATATATGGGCGATAGGAATAGAAATTTATGCTATTCAATGAGACTTTAAATATAAAATAAAAATATTATAAAAAGATGGATTTGATAACTCAAAATCTGTTAAAAATATTTTATTGCTACAAAAATGTTACTTAAAAAATACATTATTATACAACCACTCCGGAGGAAATAACAGTTTTGCTGATAGCTTTATGAGCTTTTGCTGGTAGTTCTAGCCAAAGAAGTAAAGTTTAACCTGCAAGAATAAAAATAAAAACTAATCATGATCAATCTGATGGATATTTCATACAATAATTCAATACTACTACTAAAAAAAATAAAAATTGCATTATCCCGTTCCAACAATTCAGAAGTATGCCTCAATTTTCAAGGATCAAAACCAAGCTAACTGATCAACCAACCACAAAAAGGTCTTTTAAGATTAGGCTAACATATTTTTGCCCTTATTTTATGATTTACAAAATTCACATTTTGAAGTTCACCAATTTATACCAAGCATTCTCACCCAAGATCCTCCTAGACAGTTGATCTGTAACCCTTGTGTTTTATATTAACATGGTTTTATCATTTGGACATAAAATGAGAAAATCTGAAACACTTTCGATTTATTCAAACGGAATGGTCCAATAGTAATCCAATTTACTTTTTTAGAAATCAAATGAATATAACTTACCTAATGATTGGCTTCCGCTGTGGAATAGGTACAGAAGTTCCGTTTGAATTTGGAACCACAAGCTCGGCAGGCTGTAAAGAGGGGAAAAGGAAAGAATAATCAGATAATCAGATAAATGCAGAGACAGCATAGCTATATATTCAATGATTACTGACTAGTTTAAGAGTATTGAATAGATAGAGCCTAATCAGAATATTTTCCCCTCTTTTCTTATTGGCCAGAGAAAGGTTGCTTGTTTCACACATAATATCAACTCTCCGAAACCAGAAAGGGAAGATAATTGCAATATTCCCATAAACAAAAGAGATACTTGTTTTTTATTTTCAAAAGATGCTGAAGAAAGATTGTTTTCACGTTAAAAAAAAAAAGATTTTAACTTGGAATAATACATATGCAACCAAAGCAAACGAATCTTAAACAAGAAGGAAAACAGCAAAATAGAAGAACATAATAATGTAGTTGTAAGCAAACAGAAAAGTTAAAGAATTGACCTCAAGCTCCTCTAAGCCCACATGAGAATATGAACCAGTGGAAGGACCAGATCCGATATTAGATGTTACTGGTGCTACTGATACATGTTTTTCCTTTAAAGACTCCAGGCGACTATTTTTCATGTTCTCCGCAGAATCTTTGACTTGATTTGTGTGTTCAGAATCGGCTTCAAGCTCATCCAGCTCTTCTGGAAGAGCTTGATGAGAAAGGTATGGACCAGACATGATCTTCTCAATAGCCATCTTCTCTGCTTCTTTAAAGCTCGATGCGTCAGCAACAGTTTCAATGAGAGGTTTCGTTAGCTGATTGGATCCTGACGACACTTCAGTCTCACCATCATGCAATGAGATATTTGTTGGGTTTTCCAAATTTTTGGTGCTGTCTGCTATATTGATCTCAGATTTTTCTACTTGTAATTCCACCAACCTGTTTGCATCCATATCACATTTTACAGATGATGAACTGACAATGCTAATGGGGGAGCTTGCCTCAAGAAATTCCCCGGCAGAGAGAGCTTGAGACTTGGGATTTCTCAGATTACTCTCTAAATTATCATCCAGAGCCTTTCTCTTCCGTCCATCATCAGATCCATTACCTTCACTTAGCTTATCTGATTGCGCACAGACAGAACTCTTCAGTTCTAAAACACGCCTACTATCCCAAGTGGTTTTGGATGGGCGGGCAGGTCTAACTCCACCAGGAAATACAAAGTTAGGGATGCTCCTTCGCTTTACATGGGATACGTGAATCACCATTCCAGGCTTCCACATTGTATACATGTTGACAGCTTGCTTAAATTCTTCAACAGTTAACCTTATATCGAACTGCTCCCCCCCTTCATTCACTGGAACCCCTTGTTTGCGTTGTAAGCCCATAAAGTAACAGCAATGGAAAGGTTTGGATTTGTCAGAGAAATCTCCTGGGTGTGGGTGACATTGAAGCAAGTTAAAAGTGTGCCGCTCAATCTGAATTTGCAGAATACAAATGATTAAGAATCAATCATTGTTTTTCATATATATATATTGTTTAAAAAACCACACAAAGGAAACAAATGCCAAAAGGTAATCTCACCTTCAAAGTTAGCTGGCGAAGGCGAGACTCAACCCAGCCTTTCCATTTCCTCAAGTCGTCATCATTCTCTGCACTAATTTCTATCTGTAAATAATTTTTATATGATTCAAAAAAGGGATACGGCTCAAAAAGGGTATCCCAATCAGCTTTGTTTGTTTCCATAGCCTGCAAGAAATAATATGCATCAAAACTAGGGAGTAGACAAAAACAAAAAAAATTAAAACTATTTGGAGTACAAATTATGTAAACATGAGCGACAAGGTACATGAGGTAGGATGAGACTTCTCACATGAGAAGGTAGTATTTCTCCATTTAAAACTTCACAAAAAAATACCTTGCTTCTAAAAGTATTTAAACTAACAAGCTACTGTGACAAGCCACAACCAGCTCAGAAGTTTCACAATTCAAAGCGAAAACAACCTCCTATGTTTTTACAATTTCAAACTCACTCAACTAATAGTGCTGGAGCCTGACTCCTTATGTTACCCACCGATTGTGTGACTTAACCGTGTCACATTTCTCGCTCACTAGAAGGTTAGATGTACCACTCACCCAAAGGACCCTAGAGGTGGCAAAGGCTTGGTGGCACAACCATGTGGCAAGTCGTACTATGTCACAGCCACAAAAGGCTTGCTGAGTATGCATGGTGGCAGGGTATGCCAGCTGATGGGCTTGCTAACACACATGTGGGCTAGCCTAGTCTGTCAGCATGGCATGCCCGCCGTGCTGCAAATTGTGCATGCAAGTGCCAAGCAGCGGCATTGACACAAGTACTAGTAGGTGGTGGCATCAGCGCAAGGCCCACTTGTACAAGACACAAGTGGGCTGGGGAGTGCCACCTCGGTGGTGGCAGCTAGGCTAGTCGGCAACTTGCTAGCACATTATTAGGGAACCTCTCCTATATAAAGGGGCAACCCCTATTCCTTCGAAGATAGGTCTTTGGTCCAATTTTGTAGCCCTTTTAAATGATTTTCTCAATAGAGTTTACACTTCTCTCTCAAAGCTATTCTCTATTGTCTTAATTTGCCTAAATTCACTCAAACACAAAATCTTAATCGCATTGACGGATGGCTAAACGAACTTAGTCCTACAGATTGCACTAAGTGCCACATAGTTGCAAACTGGATTGCTAAGATCGTGACTTGTAACTTATAAATTGCTGAAAAGTAAAGAAATAATAAATTGCTTTAAAAGAGAACAATTCCACACACAAGTAAAACTAAGAACACAGCCATGATAAATGAGAAGAAATAAATGGTGGTAAGGTTCCTTTTAGCCATAATCTAAACAAACAAAAATCAAAAATAAAAGAAGTTCTGAGAGAGAAAATCATCATCAGATAGCAAAATTACTTCTAATACATTTCACCTCAAGTGGGCACAAAACATATTGCAAGGTTAAGCTAAGAAACATACCTCACAAATTTCATTCCCCCTCTGGAACTCCTCTGTCATGATACGTAATGTACTTGATGACACATTGTAGCTAGAGTTCATGCAAGGATAAGCCGGAGTGATTATAGGCATCAGATGAAACCTGTCCTTTGGATTTCTTCTAGGATCCCAAATTTGAAGCCCAAGAGATCTCTCCTCATTAGCACAAAGCATAACTGGATTTGGCCAACGCCACTGAGTAAAAACCCTGAAGAATCGAGATACTAACATATTGGGCAGTGCATTGGGATATAACTGGCAAATCCGAGCAACAAGCAATGCCCAATTTATACCACCAAGAAATCCTGATACCTGAACAGTTACGGAAAAGCAAAAAATTTGGTTCCGTAATAACAATACCAACTATGAACTGTGCAAAAATCTAGCATAATACAAAGTCAAGAACATACATTAGAATAAACACCACGCCGCTTTGCCCAAAATCTCATGCATCTCAATGTAGTACGGAAATTCTGGAACATAAGAAACAAACAGACAACAAGGGATAAAAATACTATAGAATGATTGAGAAGAAAGACCTACATGCCGGAAAGCAATGAATAAAACCTGAATGTTTGGAACCAAACGCAAAATTTGGTCAGTAACTCTACAACCATTGAGACTACGAACTGTTTGTTCATCTACATTCTGCAGCACCGAGTCCTGTGATATGTCTAAGTCCTGTCCCAAAAGGATATGTTAGACAAGAACATAAAAAATATCAAAATAAGGACTTAAATTAGAAGGAAGTCCAACACCCATAAAAAAGATATTAAAAAATATCATTTCCTTGTTCCCATTCCAACTCAATATCACGTGTAATTATGCTAATTCATCAGTTGTCTGCAAGAACAATCAACTCCTGATCACACCCATTACAGGTCTTTTTTGACATATTTATATTTTTGTATATTATCTCAAATATGAAAATCAAATTTAACACTCCAAAAAATGGATCAATATAATGTTGACAATGATCAAAATTACAAAGAATATGTTGCGTGGGAACAGATGAGGATAAACAGTTTCCCACATAAAACCAACACTTACTTCAGGTATAACCCAAAGTGACAGTTTTGCATAAAGTAGATCTATAGAAACCCCGCTGAACTTGAACTTCATCACGGGAACATGAGCATCAGGCACTGGGTGCAACTCTGACACTTCAGGCATCTCTGACAACATATTATGTAACTCACCAAAGAAATCTTCCTGCAGCCAAATACGAGAGGAATTCCAAGTTAACAAAATAAACTTACCAAATTTACAAGTTACTGGATTATAAAAGGTGGAAGTTTATCGTACTTCTCGTGTTGCATGTCTAGGAGCAACACACAGTGTATCAATATCTGCACCAGGGCCATGAACCTGGCAAAATAGGGAACAATAAATATGTCAGGCAGAATAAGTAAAGTAAATAGATAAATGCCACAACTGATAATTTTCATTTAAAGCATAGCTTGTCATGTTTTCAAAAGTGCACAGGAGCCTCAAATAATTTGCTCATTTAGGGAAGAAGGAGATGTATAGTACGCAGTTATGTTACTGAATCCTCTGCCTTGAAATATGTGATCATGCATCAAACTATCAAAGGGACCTTGAAAGTAAATTATTATGGGAGTCAACAAATGGACGTCTGAAACCACTATCTTGTAATGGTACAAACAAGTGCAAAGTTCAAACACATTCACAGCACAAAATTCATGAAAATAGTCAAGCTTTAGTGCTTTACTATACATCCTCATTTGTGCACAAGAAGATGAGAGTTGATAATCTAAAAGTCAATAATCTTTAAACTCTCTTTAATTTAAAACTCAACTAGTTTCCATTTCTCAAAAAATCTAGGTGGCACAACAGAAAATTGCCAAACCTTCCCTCCAACAAAAACCAAACCATTTCCCTAGAATCCCTACCAGACTTTTATTGCCTGTTTTTATATTTTTGCTGAAACTAGACTGTTATTGTCAGTCATGAATTAGCTGAAAAAGCTACTGCAATAATTTATTCATTAAAAATAATAATCAAGAAAAACAAAGTTCCAGCATTTGTTACAAAACCTTAAAAAGTACAATTCAGACTGAAGACCAGCACATGTACCAAAATCAGGATATTTAACTATGATAGAACTTCAGCCTGAGGCATCAATTCACTACCATGTAAAATCAGATTATCATATGATCCAATTTGAAAGTCAGGTTATACGACCAAAAAAATACCATAACTCAAACGCTGATTAACCATCCATGCATACATCAATGCAAAAGAAAAAGCCAGGTAAATCCCCATACAATAAATGAACTAACATTTTAGAGACACAACTTATGGTCCTTTAATACAAAACTATATTTGGAGTTTAAATAAAAGTAGGGGAAAAAAAATCTGATGCTAGAATTTAATATCCAAAACTGAGCTCTCCCACTGATCTAAGTCAAGGGAGAAGCGCGCAAACACGATAACAATATAAATGCATAAAGGAAGTAATGAATCATCTCAAAATGAACTAGAACACAAACAAATGCTGAGTCTAAAAAGGAGAGGAAGCTCCTACCCCAAGTCGATAGGAACCGAAAGTGAATATCTTAGCATTTGCTTCTTGCACCAGTTGCTCATTCAGACCCTTAGCCCGACTTATTGTCTTGACCCATATCTTCACAATCTGTCACATTTCATGAAAACAACCAAAACAATATCAATAACATTGAGAAGTACAATTAGACATCAGACGATTCAAACTCAGATTTAGATATGTTCCATCTAGATCTGAGAATGTGAATAAAGCAAAACTGTAAACCCCAACAAAGCAACCATCCAACTATCCCAAAAGCATAATCTTAAAGACACTTAAGAGTAATAAGACTGACCAGTCAAAAAAAGAGTAATAAGACTGAAACTCAAATTATTTTCTTTACTTTTCATCATTTTTCACAGCAACCAAACACAGAGATATCTAAAACAAAATTTCAACCTGATCAAGCCTGCCAAGCACCTCCTCCCTACTGACAGCCTCTTCTTGACTCTCATACAATCCAACATTTTGTAAATACTGAAAAGGCACAAACCCAATTCAATAAACTTCCAAGTTAGAATAAACAAATAAAGAGAACCACAATTCGAAATGCTTTTAAGAATGAACCAAAACCTTTTCGAGTTCTCGGGACTTGATCACATCATACTCTGTTGGTCCACCCAAAGAAATGGGTTCTGTAATGCCTAATCGTTGCCCATTGTTCCGGGGATTCGCCATTTATGAACAAATTGCCACAAAAATTAAATATTTTGATTGTTTTCCACAGTATTGTGACTTTAGAGGGTTTTTTTTTTTTTTTTAGAGATAAAATTTTACTGGTCTTTCTCTTCTTCCTCTCTTTTTTTTTTTTTTTCCTTTTTTTATTGGCAATAAAATAAAATCACAAAAAATCAATAAAAATCAACTAAATGTCAATTACACAGTATTGGGTTGAAGCCCAAGCTACAACGAAACAATTGGGGACCATGAAATGCAAAAACAACTAGTTTCCAATTTCCAAACCCTTATCGCTATAATCGAACACAATACAAAATAATCTCGCGATTCTCAGCAAGCAAACAAACAAAACCCTAATCCTAAACGAGTAAGAAACAGCAGAAAATAATCAAATCGAAGCAACAGATGTACACAGATGATGGCCGGAAAACTGGAGCAAAATCTGCCTCGCCCGTTCTTCGAGGTGGTGAGGACCTTCCACAAGGATCGTCAGCGAAGCTCCGAAATCTTCAACAGGAACAAACCCTCCAAACAAGCACACAAAAGAAGAATCGAGGCTTTAGAGTTTGCAGAGGTTAGGTTTTGGAACCTGCTTATTTGATCTTCTCGACTTCTGGGCGTTTCTATATTTTTTGCTTGCTTTATTTTTCTGTCCTTTTTATTACTGTTTTATTATCGCCTCTTTTATTTTTATCTTCTAGGTTTCATTTGTGGGTTAATTACATTTTAGTACCTTGTAATTTAATTTTTAATTTTTTTCGCAAAGAATTTTTTTTTTAATGGAAGTACTTTCTTTTTCAAATATTCGGAAAAATAGCCTTTAGATCGAATTAAATATTATTTGGTACCCAAATCATCACAAAGTTAATTCAATCTTTAGAAATTTTCAGAAATACCCTTTAGATTGAATTAAATATTATTTGGTACATATATCAACACAAAGTTGATTCAATTATTTAAAATTTTAAAAAGTTCCAACCTACTATTTTTTCTCTCTAGTTCCTCTATCTGAGAGTACAATGGAGATAGTGTTTCTATCATAGTGGAGATTTTGGTTCTACTCATTTGTGAGTATCAGTATCTGGCTTTTTTCTTGTTATCCAAGGAATGTGTACCAAGATAAGATCTCGAAATTGGTGAGTTCTTTGAGGATAGATGAAGAATAGGATAGTAATGTTGTTTTGCTGGGAGGAAACTTATGTAGTCCGGGGGAATGTAAGTTAAACTAGTGTTTAGCATGAAAAATGTTGAGTTCCAAGGCCATGCCTTGGGATTTGTTTCGTAATCAGATCCCGAAGATCCTTCAAGTGGTGGAGAATATGAATGTCGAACTGATAGGAAACTATCTTTTCATTGAAAAATTCTCCTATTTAGGCGATCGCAAGAGAGTTTTAACAACTGGTCCTTGGAATCTGTTCAAAACTTGGTGATATTTACAGAGATTCATGAAACATCAAGGATTTCTTAGTTGAATTTCAACTTCTTAGAGTTGTGGGTGCAGATTCATTATATTCCATTGTCTTGCATGAACTGGGAATATGCAGGAATCATTGGCAATCATGTTAGTAAATTGACAGAGGTGGCAATGGGAAACAAGAGTGAGTGTTGGGGACGTTTTCTTCCCATTAGGGTTTTAATGGATATTTCCAAACCCTTGAAAAGGTTGGTTAGATTATGCCTAAGGGAAGGAGGGATGCGAGGGACGCTTTTGTTGCAATATGAACGACTGCCAATCCTTTGCTATTGATGTATAATGGACACCAAATCAAAGAATGCTTGAACGAGGCAGTTATGGATGAAGATGTCAAAGAAGTCTTAAAGTTTGGTGCTTGGATGATGGCTAGTTTCAGAGTTGGTAGGCAGAAGTTGGGCGGCCGGCAAACCTTGGCTAGAGAATCAATGGCTGACGGTTTGAAGGCAGTTAACAAACTGGTTGTCCAAGGGTCCATTGTGGAAGATCATTGGGTTAATAGGGAAACAATTGATTTGGAAACTTTTTCTCCAAGCAGTGTGTAGGTTGGGGCTAAGGGTAGTTTAGGCACTCAGCCTAATAATTTAGATTTGAGTCACATAAGTAAATCCAATGTTTTATCTGAGATTGGTGGAGACAATATACAGCTGACTACTGAGGTGGCCGATTTTTCATGTGATATTCAACTTTTGAACTCGGATAATATGAAAGATCCACTTATCCCGAGTTTTCAAAAAACAATGGAAACCTCTTTTGCAATTAGGGCAAGTGGAACCCGATCTCCAAGGTTAGAGAAGGCTGATAGTTTAGCTCTACTGTTAGGAGTTGACTCTCTTTCTTTTATAAATCCCTTAGTATCCACTATGATCCCTCCTAAGGCCCTTGATGGTCCAAAACAATTTATGCTTGAAGTTTCTGGGGATTGTGATACCAGTCTTCCAATTTACTCTGCTATGGACATCTAGATGAGTACAGAGAGGGATATGAATCAAGAATCTGATAGGAAGAGCTCGGGAATGAAAAGTCTGCGTAGTTGGAAGCGTCTTTGTTGTGGAGATCATGATGAAGGATCACATTTAACAATTCAAGCTTCATCTCTTAGTTGCCCGTCTAAAAGTTTTGGAAAAGGGATGGATAAGGCAATAGATCGGGACTCAAAAACCTCCAAGAGGAGTAAGATGGTAGAATGTGAATTAGATGGCATATCAGTGAGCCTGGGTTGCCCAGGCCATCGGGCTCAATAAATTGTCTAGATTGCAATGTTTGGGGGCTTGGGAACCAATAGGCATTCTGGAGTTTAAATCAGTTTATTGCTGATGAAGATCCTTCTTTAGTTTTTCTTTACGATACAAAAACGATGGGGGGTTAATGTTTGAATTTGAGATTTAAACTTGGGTCTGATAGTTGTTACATTAATGACTGTATAGGCAGGAAAGGTGGGCTTAGTCTTTTGTGGAAATCTCCTATGGTGGTGGAAATTCAGTCTTCTTCTTCAGGCCATATAGTTGCAATTATTTCACATGATCACAAGTGTTGGAGATTTACAGATTTCTATGGAAATTCAGTGGTGGATCAACGAAAATTCTCCTGGCAGCTACCGGCTAAACTTAGCTCAATTTCTGAACTCTCAAATTTACTATGGTTAGTTGGGGTTATTTTAATAAAATTCTATTGGAGAATGAGAAGCAAGGAAGAAGGCATAGATCGTATCAATAGCTGAGGGATTTCCAGGATACTTTGGCTTTATGTGGGGTCAAAAACCTATCTTTTTCAAGAGAGAAATTTACATGGGTGAACAAGCAGGATGAATCCATTTTTGTTCAAGCCAGGCTAGATAGGTATGTTTGGGATGTGGCATGGCATAGACTATTCTCCAAGGCCTATATAACCAATTTATCTTTTTACCATTCTGACCATAGGGCTACTAAAGTAACCTTGGGATGTTCTTCTGTGTGGATTTGAAAATCTACCACATTTCCAAAGTCCCACAGATTTCATTTTGAGAAATTATGGGCAATGGATGACGAATGTAAAGATCTAGTGGCATCTTTGTATAAGTCCCCAAATGATCTTGTAGGAGCTTAAAACAAGGTGGAAAGATTGAGTGTTTGTGCAAAAAGAACAGATGAATGGGGCTTCAGGAAGTTTGGCAGAATGAAGAATGAGATCACCAGGTTGCAATGGGATATAAAGGTTAAAAGTTCAGACTCTTCCTATGGTTATTCCCTTAGGGAGATTATGGAGATGGAAAAGAGACTAGACTCCTTGCAAAATCAAGATGAAATTTATTGGAAGCAGAAGTCAAGAATGGATTGGCTTGCTCATGGGGACTGTAAGTGTTTCATCTTAAAGCCACAAAAAGAAAAAGGGAAAATAGGATTGCAGGCCTACTCAACAATGATAGGAATTGGTATACAAGTTCGAATGATTTTCTCAATATTATTTCAGACTATTTTCAAAACATCTTCTCTTTATTTACTCCATTTTTTTCCAACATGGAGATAGTTCTTTCTTGTGTTCAACCAAGAGTAACTAGATAAATGAATGACCAACTTTTGAAACCTTTTTCGAGGGAAGAAGTTAGGAAGGCCTTAATGGACATGCACCCATCTAAAGCCCCGATCGAGCCCAGATGGTCTGTCTGCCTTATTTTTCCAAAAATTCAGCTGTATTTTGGGAAGTGATATCACCAAGACAACTTTACATATATTGAATGAGCAGGGGGATGTAGGAGTGTGGAATAATACCCTCATTACTCTTATTCCTAAGGTTAAGGATCCAAGGCAGGTAAGGATTTAAGACAAATTAGTCTCTGCAATGTCATGTATAAAATTGTTTCTAGAGCCATCACCAACCGTTTCAAATTGATTCTTGATGAAGTTATTGGTGATCCACAAAGTGCTTTCGTCCCGGGTAGATTGATAACAGATAATGTGTTGCTGGGTTTTGAAGTGATGCACTGGATTAGACAACATAGAGGGGGTAAGTCAGGATATGCAGCATTTAAACTTAATGTGAGTAAATCCTATGATAGGTTGGAATGGACTTTCCTCAAGGGGATGATGTCTAAATTGGGTTTTTCTTGGCAATGGATAGAGCTACTTATGATATGTGTTAAATCAGTCTCCTATGTTTTTCTCCTAAATGGACAGGTCCAGGAATCATTGTTTCTAAGTAGAGGGCTCAGAAAGGGGAATCCTCTTTCCCCATATTTATTTATGATTTATGCTCATGCATTATCTTAAATGCTAACTAGTTTGGAACAAAGGAAGTTGTTTAAGGGAGTATCAATTGCAGCAAATTGCCCATCAAATTCACACTTATTTTTATAGTATGATATTTTGTAAAGCAAGGCCTAGTGAGTGGACCCAACTAAGGCAGTGTCTCCAAAGTCATGCCAAAGCTTCGGGGACAGTCTATTAATTTTGAAAAATAAACATTATCCTTTAGCCCGAATACAAGGGAGTTGGTTAGAGATGAGATTTGCACAATGTTTGGGATTTCTCAGGTTGAAAGTCATGATATGAATCTTGGTCTACCTACCTTTTCTATGCAAAATAAGAGGATTCAATTAGGCTATATTTGGGATAGAGTGGTTAAGAAATTACAAGGTTGGAAAGAAAAATTATTCTCCCAAGGTGGTAAGGAGGTTTTTATTAAAGTAGTAGTGCAAGTCATTCCCACATATGCTATGTTATGTTTTATTATACCATATGGCATTATTAGAGAAATTAAAGCTGCTTGTGCTTGATTTTGGTGGGGTACGACTCCAAATCATAATAAGGTTCATTGACTAAAATGGAATGAGTTATGCAAAGAAAAATCTTTGGGGAGCCTGGGTTTCAGAGACCTTTCAATGTTTAGTCAAGCTATGCTGGGTAAACAAGTATGGAGATTACTAACTAGGCCAAATTCCCTTGTTGCTCATGTTTTCAAAGCCAAATATTATCCATCCTCTTATATCTGGGAGGCTGATGCCAATGATCATTCTTCTCACACATGGAAAAGCATATTATGGGGTAGGAATCTAGAGGCTAAAGGTGTGAGATGGCGGATTGTGGATGGTTCTTCTACTTTGATATATCAATCACAGTGGCTGCCTGTACCATGTGATTTTAAGATTTTTTCTCATATTATTTTACACCCCTTATCTCATGTTTCTTCCTTGTTAGATATGCATGGTCGCTGGAATGAACCTTTAATTCACTCCTCCCTATTAGACTTTGAAACGGATATGATTCTAAATTTGCCAAGGCCCACTTCACACATGCAGGATTCCTACATTTGGAATTTTGAATCTAAGGGGCATTATAGTGCTATGTCGGCTTATAGGTTGGGTTTAAATACCATTGCATCTACAAATCCTTCTCCTTCAATTAATTTGTTGTCCTCATGGTGGATTGCCTTGTGGTCCGCCTACTTGCCTCCAAAAATAAATATCTTATGGTGGAGATTGGTGCATAACATACTCCCTACCTCATAGAATCTACAAGATCATCACATTCCAGCTAACCTCGTGTGTGCTCTTTGTGGGAATGGTTAGGAAATGAAACTTTGCGCAATATTCCTCCGCCCTGCAATAAAACCAGTTTGGAAATCTTTTCAAGGGGTCAGGTGTGTTGAAACTGCCAAGTTTGGGACCATAATGGATCTCGCGTTATGGGCTAGGAATGAGCGAGGAAAGGAAGAATTCGAGGTATTCGTGGTAAGTGTCTAGAGATGGTGTGGAACTTAAGGAATGCATGGGTGCATGGGGTTTCTCGCTCTTTGCTGGGT
>WUAT03000006.1:1606459-1622285 GCA_010015005.3 Ulmus americana
TCATGGCCGAAATACACTATTTATAGTTAGCAATCCCATACTTTTGTTCAATTCTAGAAAAAAACAATAACACCTCAAACCCAATAAAACAACAATCCCAACACCAATTTCTAACAAAATTCTTGTGAAAAAATGGGTATGAACTCACCGGAGGAGACTCCTTGTGAAGGCTTTCTTCCCCCTTGCCTTGGCCGACGGCTTCTACCTCGTGGGTCGCCCCTAGCTCGTCCACGACTTCCTCAACAATGTGGGACGGGCTAAATCTAGAATAGAGTTAGGTAGGGGTGGGAATATGGTCGGCCATTGTCACCATTTCTGGGGTTGTTTGGGTTGGGGGTAGGGCGACAGTGGGGTGTTCTCCACGACTTCTGCGGCTAATGTGGAGGTTGTTTGAACTTGGGTGGCTGCTCGTTTCAATGGCATTGTTCGGTCAAAATCTTGGTCAGAGATTATGGTGCTCGGTCATAAATGGGTGCTTGGTAAGAAGAAAGAAAGTGAAGAAGTATATGTTACAAGGTCACATTTGAAATTTGGTTTTTTTGAGGGAGTCTATTCAGCAATTTCTCCTATTTATGTCTTTTTATCCAAAAAATAGTTTTTGGAGGGTTTATGTTTAAAAAATTAAAATATTAGGTGAAAATAAGATTATGCGAATCTCATATTATTGTGTGACAATCGAAGTTGTCTTTTTCCACTTAAAATATAGAGTGATAGCTCCTTCAGAGGCCGTAGAAAATATGAAAGATATGCAGGCCTCTATTATACTATCTAGGTTATTGGAACAACAAGTAGGACAGGTTACCCTCATCTATAAAGTATAAACAGTACCAAAAAAAAAAAAGAAAAAAAAAAGGTGGTCATAAGCGCAGACCTTTTTTTTTTTTTTTTTTTTCAACATAACAATACATTACTTTGGGGAATATCGGTGGGAGAAAACGTACAACAAAATCATGAAAAAGAGACGATAAAACTTCATTGTAAATACTGAAACAGGGCAAAAAAATTGTTTCTTCTTGTCTTCAAGCAAAATCTTTCTTTCTATTACATCAAATTACATAGATAACCAAAGCAGATAGCTCTTTTACTTTGGAATAAAAAATAAAGAGTATTGTAGAAGGAAACAATGAAAGGTAACATTTCAAAAGAATCCTACTGTTAGCTTAGCTTCTACCTGAAACAATGGAGATCTTCAAAATGTGTTTTTGAATGCCAAGCAACCCTTTGTGCATGTGATGACGGGAAAGGGGGCAGGGCACCATTGTTAACTTTCTCAACTCTTTCTACCACAAATCATGATGTTCGTAGATTTGCAATATTTTTGGTTAATCCTTCAACTGCCTCATCGACAATCTCAGCAATCGGTTCTTCCTGCAGGAAAAATAGCCTCCTAAAAACACTTCATATTTGTCCTTATAAAAATAGGCTTTTTTTTTTTTTTTATTTTTTATCTGTGCATTTTGTGAATTTTTTTTGCTTGTAGTTGTAAATACTAGGATTAAAAACAGCAATGGCCCCTGAAATTTTACGTTCTTCACAATTTGGCCCTCCAACTTTAAAATGACAAAGTTAGCCTTTAACTTTGATTTGGGCCTCTGTAATAATACCCTTCTCCAAGCTCCACCTATTTTACGACAGAAATGCCCCTACTACCAACATGAAGATGTATTGGCCAAATATCAAAGTTTGTAGGACATTCCAAAAGTTGGAAGGCCAAACTAGGACGGCTAATGTTGTTCTTAATCCTAAATATTTTATTGTTTATGGAAACTATTGGCAAAACATGATTGGTTACTACAATTTTGCATAAGACGTAAAACTCCTCAAGGGCTATTAGCATAGTAAAATATGATTAGTTAGGTTGCAACCATTTCGTGAACCATCTATTTCAAATGCCGAGGACAAAAAAGTTCATTATATTAAATGTTATTTACCTCCAAATCATTTTTCTTCACCACTACACACTTGGAAGCACTAATGCTAGCACTCTTCAACAGGCTACGAACAATGTAGTTTGGCTTGCCAGCTCCAGTTTGCACATCTGTATTTCCATTCTCTGAACCATCAGGCTGCTGCGACCTTGGACTATCAAGAGTAGAAGCAACAGAAGCAGCTGTTCTTCTTTCGAAATCATTATTTTGCTCATCAGTCTCTTCCTTAGGCGCACACACCCGCTCTCTGAAAAACAAACGAAAAAGAAAAAGAGTAAAAAACCCAGGATATGAAGTATGATAAATATCACAAAAGTAAATCCTAAGCTATATCATAAGAAAAAAACATAGCATGAGAAAGAAGAAGAAAAAATGTATTAGAAAAAAAAAATGCTTTATTCCAAGAAGAAAATGAAATCTTCATGTAGGGAGGAGGATAGAAATGGAATTTACAGGCCTGACGTGGCTTTAAACATAATTTCAAAACTTTAGACGATCCCAAGATTATCTGTCACTTACCTGGGTAACGAAGCATGTTGTCTTTGAAGAGGACTGCTTCTTTCACCTTTACCATTAAGCTCTTCGAGATGTGCGAATTGTCTCTTGAATCGATCAACACCACTGAATGGGCAAAGATATTACACTGGGTTATGAACCTTAACTGAGGAACTTTAAATTAACTTTTTTATTTTTCTTCTCAAGTAAACCTTGAATGAGAAAAGGATTCAATCATCAAGGTAACAATAATCACACAACAAGACTACCAAAATTCCTTTCTGTTGCAAATTCTTGGAGATAATAATTGGGCATATTGTCCATTTTGCATATCATGTATGACAAAACAAGTTTGATTCTAAAATCCAAGTTTATAATTTCAGTAGGATTTGAAATGACTGATTATATCAAACAAAAATTCTGAAGTCCTACTGACCTTGGGTACATAAAGCTAGTTTGATCTCCGCCACGGAGATACTCCTGCAGCATCTGAGGATGGTACTCTAGAATCTGTTTAATTCAAACAAATATTCATTACAACCATAACAAAGAAAAGAAGCCATAATGCTAATTACTGTCCAATCAAAAAAGTTTGGCTCACCTCCCGATATATCAACTCTCTCACATCATCTTTTGTCAGTTTCCTTCGCTCAAACTCAAATTCAAGTTTTGAGATGGGTTGAGTGGATGGTTCACGTTCCACATTTGACAAACCATGAAAGTAAGGATCACCCAACGCCTGGAAGCACAAGAGGGCATTAGGAATGGCATTATGGTCCCAAAAACATTGTTTTTGGACAACTACTATAGAGATTACATCTTTCTGCAGTTATGAGAGACAAGGTTTGAGGTACTATACCTCTTCAGCAGATGGACGATCTTTGGGGTCAAATGCAATCAGACGTTCCAGTAAGGAAAGAGCCAAAGGATCTACATTAGGGAACTTGTGTGTGAATGGAACTGGTTGCTTTTTCCTCATGTTACCAAGGTACCTTCGTGCTTTTTCATTCCGAATCTGCCAGTTGTATTATTGAAAGATTATAATGATGAGGCAGAAAAAAAAAAAAATGAAGCCTCAATACTAATATCAAGCTTTTTATGAAAAATGATTTAGGAAAACCCTATAAAGTGGGATTTAGAGCTTTCAGCTATTAGTTTTCCTACTAATTACAAAGTAGCAGGATCGAAGATGCATTAACTAACCCTTGCAATGGATTCGGAAGACGGGGTGCCGAGCAAATCAGTCATGAGATCCAACTGGTGCACCACATTTTTTCCGGGAAACAGTGGTTTTCCAGTAAGCATTTCTGCAAATATGCATCCTATGCTCCAAATGTCTATTGCAGGGGTGTACTGAAGACAAAAGGGAATGGTCTCAGAAATAAACAAATAGTAATTAACAACCATGAACTGTATAGCATCCTGAGAGAAGAGAGAATAGCGAGAATTTAATGACTGATAATCTCTTCAAAAGTAGTCAAAAATATGTAGTTCTATACCCAGATAGACACATCAAACTTTCCCACAATAAAACATAAGAAAGGACCAATCTAGAAAATAATATAACTGTGGACTATAATCAACAGAAGAATCTTATCAAATTTCAATACATAAAAAGACAAAGAGAGACAACAGCATTTTTTGAGAAATGAATCACGTATCTATATTCAAGAAGATAAACAATTACAAAGCCAGAACAGAGCCAATCTAGGAAACACTTGAAACATCGACTGACAAGCTACATGCCATCAACAACCAAAGACTTTTCAATAACTTCTCCAAACAAGGATTCCTAAATCCTAATAGAAGACAGCTCCCACCATAACTCCTAAAGGATCACAGATATTGAAACTTTTATGCCTAGTAAAAACTGGTTCGAGAAACGTAAGTCTCTAGAAATAACCATGTGCTCAGAACAATATAGCATAAACAACCCCACCTCTCTTGAATCCACAAGCAAGTTTCTCTATGATGAAAAATACTATCGCTACTGAGTGACGAATGTTGATCATCACAAAGATTGGAGAGAGTTTTAAAGGCAGTTAGAAGGCTTCGCTAGTATATACTTTCAAGAGGAAGAATAGCATAAACAACTATAACCAGTGGCACAAGGATATTATCAACAGTTACAGCCAGCTTTTCTAATTTAAGACAAGGTGCACAAATTCTGTAAAATAAGTTATGAAAAGAGTAGATGGAAAAGATAAAGGAAACCAAAGCAAAGAAAAATTTGCAAGACAACAAGAAACATCCTAGGAAGTGAATATTTACATCAGCTCTAGTAATCAACAAAATTTAAAACAGAAACACAATACCAAATGAAAATTTGAAAATAAACATCAGCTTACTTTCGAGAAAAAGGACCCACAGAGTTCTGGAGCCCGATACCATCGAGTTGCAACATAATCCTTCATTAAAAAAATGCTTAATCAGTGATATGGAACTTTTTTTATTATTATTTAAAACAAACATGGAAAACTTAATCATCATCCAAACGAATCAAAACCTAAGGAATTAAAGTAAAATACAATTATTTTCCTAACAGAATAACTTACAGTCCAAAAGATAGCCGATGGGGCATCATTAAAAGATACTCGAGCAAGGCCAAAGTCACATATCTTTAGTTTGCAATCAGCATTAGCAAGAATGTTTTTTGGCTTTAAATCTCGGTGAAATACATTCGCTGCAAGAATTAGTAGAAGTAATCAAACTTCATTAATGCTTAAAAAAATCAAAGGAATTACTAGAACACACGAACCTGTATGAATATATTTAAGACCACGGAGAAGCTGGTATAAGAAAAACTGATAATGCTCAGGAGTAAGATCATCATTTGCCTTAATTACTTGGTGAAGATCCGATTCCATCAACTCAAAAACAACATAGATATCTCTGAATTCTCGTCGTGAAGGTGGAAGCATAATGTGTTTTATCTCAACAATGTCTGGATGACGAAGCAACCGAAGGAGCTTAATTTCTCTCAGAATTCGTGTGGCATCAGATACATGCTCAAAAACATCATTAATTTTCTTGATTGCAACCCTTTCTCCAGTGTGGGTGTCAATTGCAGATCCAACAACACCATAACTTCCTTTCCCAACGACTTCCTGAATTTGGTATTGGCTTCCCTCTCCATATTCAGTGAAGAATTCAGTTTCCATTCCACCCTGTAAAGGATCATTGACAATCAATATGAAAAATTATGTAGTTTTAGAAGCAAAAGACAGAACAACAGGGAATAGCACTGACCCTATTTCCTTTGTTTCACTGCATGTTGCTATAAAAATGTGTTAGGAAGTAACTCACAGTGGTAAACAACCACACTCAACCTATCTTATATGCTTATAAAGGGGGTAAAACTGAACCTATCAACTTTATGAAATTACAACTTGAACTAAGGTGAAACTCCGAACAAGCATAAACGACTACAATTGCTAGTTGGAAGCGACTTTAATTGCTAGATATAGAGGTCAAATTCACACACAAAAAGACAGAAAGAACTATCCATTTAAATCCATCTTGCGATGATTTAATGACATAAAATCAAACACCACAACCAGAACAAATACTATCTGGTTTAACAGCAGACATGCACAGCTTTTATTATCAAAACAAGTATAGTAGAACAAGACGAATGAAACAAGAACACGCTACACATATGCGTCTCTTTGATATGAGAAAAGAACAGCTAAACATCTTTATAAACTATAAGTTCAAGAGAAAAACAATAAAATGGCTTTCTATCAATTAATCCAACTTAATTTTATGCCAACTTAATATAATTAAACCTGAAACTCTTAGTGGATTAAGAAAATACAAATACTTATCCAAGTCCACAAAGAATGCAACAACAAAAAACAAAAATATTATATAAGTTAGATAAAAATAAATTCTAAAAGCTATCATATATCATTAAAAAAATGAAGCAACCGACTTTTGAGACGGATGAAGACAAGGATTTAAAACAGAAAAGTAATTTTCAATAACAAATTACATAGATGAAAGTAATCAACGTAAAAATTATATCGATATTTCAATGACGTAAACAAGATTAACAACCTTGATTGTTTTACTAAAGGACAAAACCTCTTTGGTTAAACAAGCAGATGAAATAAATCAGAGAGAGAAAGTGTCAAACTGAGCTAGAAAAGAGAAAACAAAAAGCACCAGAAGCAATATTATTACCAAGATTTTACCCTTTAGAACTTCATTATTATTAGAAGGAGATCAAAAACAGATGTTTTTGTTTTTTCCAAAAAAAAAAAAAAAGAAATAAAATTAAAACAAAGTAACTGCATTTATGTAATCAACAGAAGCAATTAATGAACAATAACACTGCCTCTGTTCTGTTTGGTTGCTGCTTTAAATATGAAAGCAAAAGAATTTACATTGTTTGTGTCTTAGAAACCGGAAACTATTTAATGAAGCCAACATAGTCCAAATTCAAATTGGCTTAATTTCAAATTTTCAAATATCCATTAATTTCTCCTCTCCCACATTTTCTCAGCAACCAAACAAACCAATAAACAAAAATCTTCACCACATCCCAACCCTCCTATAATGTTTTCACCATTCTAACCAATTAACAAATACTAGGAAAATAAAAATATCAAATCATATTCGTCAATAAACAAACAAAAAATGAACAACCAAACCAAATGAAAACCCAGAAACAAATATTGAATCTTAAACCAAAATGACACAATAGATCTCAATTAAACCAAAACCCAGATCCTCAAAAGATAAGAAAAAATCGAAAGTAACCTTCTTTTGGGTATTCATCGAGCCAATTTTCAGGTGGATCCGAATAGGTACTTTGATGAGCTTCAAGCCAGAAACCTCAAAATCTTCCTCAACAATAGTTAACTCCCCTTCTTCACCTTCTTTTTGTCCTCTTTGGGCGCGAAAATCGCTCACAAAAACGTGGCCATCATTATCACGAATTCCAGTATTTTCCAATTTTTTTCTATTGGATTTGTTTGGATTATTCGAATCGAAAGAAGTAGAAGTAGAAGAAGATGATGAGCGACGTTGGAACCAGCGACGAACCCCGTCCACCAATGTTGCTCCACTCCCCATATAAGCAGACCGCTCCTTTTTAGTCTCTCGATTTCCAGCCAGTCGATTCCAGCATTTCCCGCTTCGTTTTTCTCTCTCTATTACTCCAATCCGAAATTTTGCAAATTATTTTCCACGAAATTATTAGTCTTTTTTCCTGGTTACTCTAACGATTTTCTGACTTTTTTTTTTGATCACGCGATGAATTCGGGATAGACTGTAGAGAGAGAGACGCAGAGTTCGGCTTCAGAGATGGGTCTTATGGACGTTAATTTTAAGACTTTGCCCGTAATGTGGGCTTATTTACAAAAATAAATAAATATTAATGTTTTTATTTTTGTTTTAAAAGTGTATATAAAATAATATTTACCAAATAATATGGAGGAAATTACACCCTGTACCCCTTTTTCTTAACTCATTACAATTGCATACCCTTCTAAAAATCATTACATTATTTTTTTAGTGTAAAATACATTTTTATCTCTCTATATTCAAAATCATTTATCTCAGTCTCTTTGTAATTTGTTATTTTATAGAGGGATAAAATAGATTTAAAAAAAATTGCATATTTGTAATGGATGTAAAACAAGGGTATAAATGTGTTGATGCCTCATTTTAGGGGCATTCCTGTAGTTCCCCCAATAATATGGGCTCTTTGCCTATTTGGCTCAACCAACAAATAAAATTAAGCCTATAGCCTTAAAATAAAAAATAAAAATAAAAAAAACCCTCTAATTCAATAAATCAATAAAACAAAAAAATTAAAAAATAAAATAACTAAAAATTCTAATAATTAAATAAACAAAAAGCCCAAATCTTTTTTTTTTTAAATCCCACCTCATTTAATTTTTATTTTTTCCAAAAACCCTCACATTCTTCCTCTTTTTTCCTCACAAATACTCCTCCAAAACCTTGTCATTTTTGCCGATTCAAAGTGGAAACAAATAAAAAGGAAGTTGGCAACGACGAACTACGCTCTTTTGAAGAGAAATCGAGTTGTTTGGAGTGATTGAAGTTCTTGAACAAATTTACGTTTGAAATGTGAGATCTCTCTTTTATTCTTTGTTTTTGATGTTTTATATAGAATGTATATTATATTATAGTGTTTTAGATAATTTGTGGTGAGTTTTAAAGTCAAAAACTAGTTTTGACAGAGATTTTGACCTTTTTTTTGTACCAGAAGTCACGATCTGGTGCGACTACATAGTCCGAAAAATGGGTAATTTGCAGGCGAGAGCGACTACATTTTCCAAAGCCACGACTATTGACACAGTCGCTCCAACATAACGAAGAGCGACTGTGTTAGTCAATGAGCGACTAAAACTTGACTATCTTAGTCGGTCCCATTTAACGTAGAGTGACTAAGTAGTTGATCCACCGACTGACACAATCGAGTAAACCCACAGATTTTTTAAACTTTCCCTTTGGACACTCGACTACTTCAGTCTTGGCGCGACTGCCCTAGTCGCTTTACTTTAAGATAAAGTGACTGTAATAGTTGAGCTTCAGTCACTCCTCTTTTTATAGTCATTGTGCTTCATTCAAATTAATTTTTTCTAATATTTTTTATCTGGTTTTTGTTTTAATTATTTTTACAGATGAAGTTGAAACTGGTATTTGAGGTCGGACAATGGGAGGAGTTAGAGGATCATTAGGGTTTTAATGGAGTCGACCGTGAGAGTAAGATTATTTTGATTGAGGAAGACATATCGTTTGTGGGTTTTGTTGGCAAAATTCATTCTAAACTAGGATTGAGCAGAGATACGTTCGAGTTGTTATTAAGTTATTTGCTGCAGTTGATTGGGAAAAGCAACTTGATTTTAATCAGAAAGGGCGAGGATGTTGAGTTGTTGCTTAAAGAGAGGAATGAGAAGATTTGCAAAATCCTTTTAAAGGTTACCCTTTTAGATAAGGAGTAACTGTCAATGACGATAGTGACAACGCCAATGATGATTATGAGGTAGATTTTTCTTCGTGTGATGGTAGTGGTGGATTGCACGACACTTTCTTCGACGTAGATTTTATGGAAAACGATTAAAGTGTTGTGGATACATCAAGAAAGAAGTTGCCAGTGCATCGTAATGTGGAAACAATTGGCATTGAGTTTGGAGGGAGTGGTAGTCAACCAACGGGAGGTTCCAGTTAACCAGAAGAAGGTCTTGGTCAACCTACAGACCTTGTGCTATTGCTAAATGCTCCTGTTAGTGGTAAACCATTGAATGATTTGACAGTTGAGGCATCAGATTCTACCTTTGGCAATGAATCAGATTTGTATGAAGGCAAATATTTTGTAATAAGAAAGAATTAAAGAAAAAGCTCACTAAAATTGTAATTAAAGGTAATTTTGAGTTTCAGACGAGGAAATCAAATAGCTCGTTGTTGGTGATTGAGTGTGTCGATCCAAACTACAACTGGCGACTATATGCATTCAAAATTGCTCCTGAATCAGTTTACTTTGTGATTCGTAAGTATGTGGGCATTCATATTTGTTTGTTGTTGAACAAAAAAGTCAACCATCATCAAGCGACCTATGTTGTGGTAGGGGAACAAGTTGCTCAGCAATATGTTGGTGGCAAGAAGAGTCCAGCTCCCAGAGGCGTGCAAACTATTGTTCGCACAAATAAGTTATTATAAAGCTTAGAGGGAGACAATATGCTCAAAGCCATATCAGAGAATCACTAAAAGAAAGCTTTTATATGCTTCCTTCGTATTGTTACATGTTTGAGAAGGTGAATTCCGGGATTGTAGCACGTATAGAAGTTGACGAGGAAAGTAGATTCAAGTATTTGTTCTTGGCATTCAGAGCTACAATTAGAGGATTTTAATACATGAGAAAAGTAATCGGCATAAATGGTAATTTTTTAAAAGGTCATTTCAAGAGTGTTTTGTTGGTTACCACGACACAAGATGACAATATGAAGCGTTACCCCATCGAGTGAGGGATCATAGATTCCGAGAATGAATAGCCTTGGACTTGGTTCCTCACAAGGATGAAAGAGGTTATTGGCGACACCAATGAGTTAGTGTTCGTATCAGACATGACCCAGAGCATAAAAACTGTCGTGTCCACTGTTTACGAGAAGGTGCACCGTGGTGCATGTGCGTGGCATGTTGCACAAAATGTGAAGAATAACTTCAAGTGTAGGGGTATCATGGAGTCGTATTAGAAGGCAATGAATGCGTATAGGGTTGAAGATTTTAGAGGTTACATGATGGAAATCTCACATAGATATCTGAGAGTTGTGGAGCACCTCAGGAATTAAGTTAGGTTTGAGAAATGGTCACAATGTCACTTTTCAGGCCTGAGGTACAATATTACAACAACAAACATGGTTGAATCACTAAACATCATGTTGATGAATGCGAGAGAGTTCCCCTGCGTTGCATTGCTCGATGTTATCCAAGTGAAAATATCCAAGTGGTGGAATAAGAGACGCGAAAAAGCCTTGGGACTCACTTCCCCTCTAACGCTGAAGTGGGAAGATGAGCTTAAACCAAGTTTTGCAGAGGCCAACGATCTACTGAAAATGTAGCTCAACCTTGTGACGTACCATGTCAGAGGAGGTGGGCTTGATGGGGGTGGTGGACACTTTTAACAAGACTTGTACATACCAGGAGTTTGATATTGACAGGTTACCATGTGTGCACGCTATAGCATCTACACATCATGAACTATGCTCATGTACACCGACGACACATTCCTCTTCACGTCGGAACTTAGAAACACTCCCTCAAGAAAGTATATTTGGGTGACCTTCACTCGGTCCCCTTTTAGTCGTTTCCCCTTCCCATCCACCTCTTCGTCCTGGCCCTTTTTCTTTTTTTCCCTCTCTGATTTCTTCTTCAACGTCTTCTCTACCTTTTCATCCTTTTCGAACATTTTTTTAAAACCTTTTGCAAGGTCATCAAACTTGATTGTCATGTTACCATCAAAGTACTGGTCACGCAATCAATCATTCCACATCACCTTTTGCTTGCCCGTTATATCTACACGGTCCGAGCATCATAGTCTGATAACCATAGTAAACTCCTGGATGGAAAACCGTATCCACCAAAAACCACAGCTCCTTCCTCTTCGAATTTCTCATGTGCCTAAGCATAAGAAAAGTGGACGTACTTTTCTGGAAAAAGTGTTTCGCTTCGTATTTTTCTGACCACCTTCCATCCAATTCATATCCATGTCTATGAAGTGGCCGAAGCAGGTTTCTTTGAAAATTTCCAACTCCCAGTCCTCAAGCCTTTCCTTAATCTCCTTAACAACCTAACTGGTGCTTGATTGTGATCTTAGCTGGAAACTTGTTGACATTGTTGTATATTGAAGGATCGAGATAGGTTGTAAGGTTCTAGAGTTGGGGAAACTCGTTCCTTATGTATACCTAAAAATGATACAAAAAAATAATAAACAATCAGAAATTCATACAACACGAACAAAACAAAAACAAAGAAAAAACAAAAATTTTAATGAGGGGGCGACTACATAGTCGAGAAGAATGACTAGATAGTCGCTCCGTGTTAAAACACTCGACTCTAGCGACCAATACCTAGTCGCACCAAAAATAAAGGGAACGACTAAATAGTCGGGACATGATTGGATCAGTTGATCCTTCTTACAGGTCCTTTCCAGGACCTGATTGTAGCATTGACTGAATTAGTCGAGGAACACCTAAATAGTCGCGCTCTTTACAATTATCTCGACTGAACCCTAGTCGTGTCACAACTAGTGATAGAGCAGGACCGCACTTCAAAGTATAGCGACTTTATCATAGTTGCGACATGACTGGACAGTTACTCACTATGCAAGACGAAGCGACTATAGTCTTAGTCGAGAGACAGTCGCGGAGTTGCACCACAAGGAGCGATTGCGACGCGACTTCCTTGTGAAAATAAGAAAGCGACTAAGGTTAGTCGTGCCAAAATTGCAAAAGGTTAAACCCATCTTGCTCGACAAACCGATTCCCCCATCCGTTTTATTTTGGCCAGAATTTGCCATTTTTCAAGACAAAAAACATATTTACAGACCCAACCTACAATTATAAACCCTAAAATCTAATTTTTATCCACAAAAAACTCGAAAAAAGAAAAAAGAAAAAAAAAGGGTTTGGGAGAGAAATTACCCTTGCTTTCAAGGGCTCTTCGCCACCTCCATCATCGACGATTTCTTCCTCCAATGCTGCATTGATGTTGGCCACCACTTCGGCAACGATTTGATCCTCATCGAAGGAGGTTTGGGTGGCCGGAGCTTCATCGGTGGCAGGTGTGGGTTGGGGTTCTGTTTGGGGGCTATGGGTTGGAGGTGGGGCTTTAGTTTATGGCTCTTTTTCCCCTAGGTTTGGGGTCTTCAAGTTGGCCTCCGTATTCTTGGAGGTGGATGAAGTCATTTGCTCGGATTCCATGGTGACGCCAGTAAGTTTGGTCATTGGAAAAAGTTGCAGAAGGTGATGGTGATGGTGAGCTTGAGGAAGAAAGAAAGAGGAATAAGGGGTTTTGGGGGACAAAAAGTGAAAGTTTAGGGGTTTTTGTTTTGTTTTGTTTTGTTTTTTTTTTTTTTTTTCATTTTGTTTATTTTTTTTTAAAATAAAATGGTTTTAAGAAATAAAATAAATTAAAAGGCCATGAATAATATTTTCTTGTTAAGTCAATAATGCAAATCCTCCTATATTTTAAGTTTTTGACCTTTCAGAGTGTGATATTCCATTGAGATTTGTATAGGAGCAATCAACATCCAAACGGCGCAGACCCTATAATTATTGCAATATATTTTACTTTAATTAATTATTGTGTTAGATATTATATATAAAGATTTATAGGAAGTCACTCTCATCTCACGTTCCTGGCATGGAATAAGAATACTGGTTTAAGGCACTTTCCTAGCAGCCAACATCAAGCAACTTCTATCTTTCTTTAATGGCGCGTTTGGGTGCATCCCCAAGTTTCCGACTCTGAGATTTGGTCAATAAGGTCCCCAGCATGCTTCTAAGAATATCTGAATATGTCATCAATAATAAGTATATAATAGAGTAGATCGTAATGACTATTCTCTAATAGTGCGATTTTTTGTCGTTGACATTAAGGGGACAAGAATTCTCTGCCTAATATTTTACGATTTAGTTTAGTTAAAACTGCCTAATTTTTTTTTTATAATCTTTTTTGAATTTGAAGTTTTATTCCAACTGAACTATAAAATTATAATAAAAAATTAATATATATTTTTAAAAAATATACATACATATTAACAATAATATATAAAAAAGGTGTCTTTATAATTTCTTTGATATTAATATATTTAAAACAAAAAAATACAAAATACTCATATATTGTGAAACCCCGAAAGTCCACGTCCTTAGATTAGCATCTTAATATTAATTTAGTGCATAATCAGGTAAACTTACACGGTAATTCCATGCATGTATTTTATGATCTATATTCGTAAAAAGTTTATCAAGTAAATTACGAATATTGTTGTTATGTTAATGTCATAATTATTTGATATTCTTTGAAAGATTAATGCATAATAAGTAAGTGATTTTATGATAGAAATTATGCATTAAGTAAGTTATATAATTATGTTACAAGTTTAATAAAGGGGGCTAGCTACTATTAAAATATTCGCCAACAAAACCTCGATTATATAGGCTGAAGGCTAAATTATTAAAAGGCTTGAAATATGTTTATTAGGCTTGAATGGAATAAAAGTTAAAAGGATAGCCTCAATTAAATTATCATGGCAATTATAAGATAAAAAGGAGAATTGTGGCAAAATATAATAATTAGAGGCTTTAGAGATTAAATAGAAATAATATTGAAAGCATTTGAAAGAATTGGAATTAAATAAATTCCAAGAACAAATAAATTGGAAGGATAAGAGCAATTGAGATTTATTGGAAATAAATCCAAAGTTAGGAATTTAAAATTTGAAATGAAATTCAAGATACAATGGAAGAGAAAGAAGAAAAAAATAGGAATAAATTAGAAGATATTAATTTGTAAAAAAAAAAATGATGAAGAGGGCTAAGAGGTGGGGTTTCGGCCAAATCAAGGGTTGGGCCTTCCGGCCAACCCGCACCCACCTTGCAAGCCGCACGAGGCCTTCCGGCCATTTCCACACATCCCAGTAAGCCTTAAGGCGCCTCACGCAAGATAAGACCTTTCGAGAGCCCTTCCGAGTAATAGGGTACCACGCAGGGACCCCTAGACACTCCGTACCCAACGAGCCTACCGAGACGAGTCGACCATAGCTTTTGGACAGACTTTTTGGGTGGGCGTGCATGTGTAACCTTTCGGGCCAATAACTAGCCTCGCAGGAGCTTCACGACAATACATGTGCGTGCCCGAGACCAACAAGTAGCCTTGTGACAAGTTCCTTCCGGAACTTACGTCAAGGCCTTCTGGTAGGCCTCACACCCAACAAGCAAGCCACTTGGTAGGAGACAGCTTTCCTACATGCGTAACCCAGAAACCTATCAAGCATTGCACGTAAAAGCAGGAAGCCCTTCCGGCCAGCCCCATGTAACACGTAAGCTTGTCTCCGGATGAGCAATACGCATGAGTATCTCAACCATGCACATATAGCAGTCTCCAGCACCCATCTCGGCAAGCCATCCAGATCATGCGCGCAGGAATGGGGAAATCGCGTCATGTGTCTTAGCAGGAACCAAGCCTTTCTGGGCCACACAAGGCCTTCCAAATATTTCACTACAAGCCACGCGAACGAGCCTTCCAGCTCAACTATGTTAGCCTAGGTATGCCTTCTTGACCAACAAGGCCCATACGGCCTAGTTACCTTCCGGATGGGATTAGTCCACCTCGGACCAAACCTGGCTTCCGACCACCCTGGGTGACCTTGCCACCATTTCTTTCGGCCAAGATGACCCTCCAGCGTACCCAGCACCCTCCAGAGTCCTTCTGGCAGCATGTTGTTTCCAATTGCTCATAGGCCTTCCAACAAATCAATTTTCCTTCTGAGCACTTATTAATTTCCTTCCAACCAGTTTGCACCTCTACGATAGCATGCAAATCCATAGACCCCTTTTGGTCCTTGACATAAGATATTAAGCCTTAGGAAGCCTTCCTCCTTCTAGCCAGACTTATATGGCCCCGTATTCTATTTTATACACCAATCAACATATTAGCCAAATAAGTGGGAATACTACCCCTTCCTGTCCCAACCGACTTGGGAAACTTGTGGAACCAAGTAGTGGAAGCTAGGTGTCACCATTTTAAGCCCCCAATAGACTCATTGAGCCAATGAATGACTTGTTTAGTGGATGACTTATTCTCCACTATCACCCTAATTAATTAAACTTAAATTTAATAATTTTTATAACCTTATAAAAAGGCCAACGTGA
>WUAT03000006.1:1622385-1636132 GCA_010015005.3 Ulmus americana
TTTCAGGCTCATCTTCTTCGCCAACAACGGAAATTTCGAAGCCACTACGATCCACTTCTCTCTGGGATCTTCATCATGCTATTCGTGAGAGGATTAGAGGCTGGTGTTCCGGTCGATTTTGGCAAATTTTATATTGGGGAAAAAGCTGCGATCGAGGAAGACAAAGTTGCGTGCGCAGATGCAAGTAAATCTGCATGGTTGCCTTGGCAAGGTCGCGATTCCGGCGAAGCTAGTGAGCGATCTTCTCTGGTTCGAGTTCATGATGAAGACGCTAGTGCTGAAGGGGAAGTCGAGAGGTTGAAGATGACCTACATAGGCCAGATTTGGAAATCTGATTGTTTGAGCCAGGCTTGGAAGAATGATAGATTGGGTCTAATTGGAAAATCTAAAAGTAGCCCATCTGCAATTGGGGAAGTTTCTATAGGCCCTACTCAGCAGCATAGCTCAAAGGAATTGATTATGCAAATTCGATTTCCTCTTTATGCGCAATCACCATCTGCACATTCATCGTCGATGAATTCTGGTGACAGTCGGCAGGACCAGTTCTTTCAGTGATTGGCAGATGCGGAGCTTCAACAACGACGCTATAAACAACATTTCTCTGTTCCTCAACAGTGTGCTCTTCAGAGGCTTCAATTGATTAGTAGGTTGGGTGTTCAAGTTCCTATTATGGAAAAGAAGAAAAAAATATGCAATTGTTTTTCTTTATTATTTGGAGTTTGGGAAGCAATTTTCCAGTTGGGTCTTTCATAAATTCAAAGAGAAGAAGAGCTGTTCATCAGAATTGAAGCAGCCTACCATGCTGCCAAATTCAGCATCAGATTGCTCCAATTTCATATTCAAGAGCACAACCTTAAGGACAATGTTGTTTTTTAAGGGGGAGTAATGATAGATACTTTGTATTAGAAGGTTTATTTGGTAATTAGTGAGGGATTTACAAAGAAGCTTCAAGAATGTTTGGGGAAGCTTCGAGAATGTTCTATTGTTTGTTAGGTTTTAGCTATAAATAGGAGTAAGGAGAGGGGAATGGGTATGGGTATGGTGAATTTGGGAACTGTCTGGTTTAGGCTTGGGAGGTTCAAAGGTCCTCGAAATCCTCTATATATCCTTGTTTTCTGCCATTGTTAGTCTTATTGAACTCTAAGAGATTTAGGTCTCCATCAGTGTGAAGTCAAAACCCAAAAGTATACCGGCACTAATCCAAAATGTGTTATAGTTAAAACCCAAAAATGTAATGTATAAAATAGTAAATATCCAATCTCCAAACCTATTTGTTGTTGTCATTTTAATTAGGAAAATTTCACTAGAGACCCCTTATTGTTACTAGTGCCAAATGGGCCATTAGTAATCTTTACCCTTTAATTATCAGAATCGAAGTTAGGCAAAACCTATTTTTTCTTTTGCATGGAAGTTAGACGATGTTATATTAAAACCCACCTGTAGTTTGATTCTTTTGCATGGAAATTTCTTGCTTTTGAACCTTAGGATGTTAGAAATTCGCAAAATCCACCCCGTCAAATGAATTTGGTCAAAATTAAGAAGTTGAAATGACAAATAAAGGAAGTGGGTGTTTTGTTACACCTGTAGTCTGAAGACACATTCCCCACTCTAGTTTACTGTTTACGAAGGGCACTGGACAGAGGTGGATTTTGCAAAATTCTGAAAGCCTAATGTTTAACCAGATACTATCCAAAAGCAAGGGATTTTCATGTAGGAACACATCAAACTGCAGGGCTTTTAAATGATAGTATTCCTTAAAATAATTGGGTGGATATATATATATTATGATTCACTACCAACGTCAAGTGAGGATGAAAGGCAATAAGTGCACTCACGTCTGCCAGCATTTTCTGATGATATCTGCAATTGTGGGATCCATATCATCGGGAATGTCAAGACGACGATGTTGAAATCCAACAGCACCAACAACTTGCATCGGGTTCATTCCCCCCCACGGTTGTTGCATCGTCGAGAGTTCCCACAATATCACCCCATAGCTATAAACATCGCACCTACACATCACACCACATTTTATTGGATTATAATCTCAATAACACTATGCAACCTTGAGAAGAAAGTGAACATAGAAAAAGAACATAAAGTGGAAAATAAATTGGCATACTTCTCATCCGAAGGCTCATTTCTTAAAACTTCCGGAGCCATCCATTCAGCCTGAAGAAGATTGGAACAACTTGAATCATTAACACAGCCTAGAAGTTATGGGTTCTAATAAGACATGCAGACATACATCTATAATAAAATAAAATCTAATAAAAGGATGAAAGAAATATATCAGCTCATAAAAATAAGCAAAAATAGTTTTTTATTTAATGCAAAACTTTAGTTACATGTCTAATTATTCTATACTAGACATAACCATGCTAAGCATGACTTACCGTCCCTGCAGTGGACCTTGAAGAGAGAAATGTGCTGTTTTTCATGCGGGATAGTCCAAAATCGCAGACCTAATGGCAGGCAGATAAGTTAAGTTCACTCCTAATTGGGTATTGAAAGCAGTTATGCATTTAGTATTCTCGTTACAGAGATGAAAAGACTACCTTCAATACCCAATTCTTATCAACAAGAAGATTTGGGGACTTCAAATCACGATGTACAATCACCGGGGTGCACTTGTGCAAATAATTCATTCCTCGAGCCTGAAAAATTGATCTTAATATCTCAAATGATGTTGTCAATATAAAAGTATATATCTATAAAAGTAAAGAATGACAGAACCATACAGCATCAAAAGCCATTCTCAAACGCCTCCGCTCATCTAATTGATTGTTAGGCCGATGAAGTAACCTATATAAACTACCTCTGCAAAACAAAACTTATATTTCAATATTCCATTTGACATTTAATGAAAAGCAGAAAAACAATTACTCAACAACATAAAACTAACAAACATTTTGTGTCTTTTTATGACATCACATCACACTGAGTAGCAACATATAAGAAGATGAGTTTTACATAGAAAAACAAAATATTGCAAGGAGTACTTGTAGAGAATAATATTTTTAATATCATAATAATGTTTTAAGACTTTAACAGCCTATATGATGCCATCTCATTGGAGGCTAAAGGTGTAGGGAGCAGCATTTTGTTCATCTTTGAATTCATAATTAGTAAATTCATAACAAGAAACATTTATCCGTAAATGAGCAAGACAATTTTCATGCATTCTAAGAAGTAAAAACTAATTGTTGTTTCCACCATACCGACAGAAATAGAGAGAGGAGAGAACTGTATCCGATGCAACAGGGATTACTAAAATGGTAACTAGAGAGTACTAAGAGTAAGAGATATAGACTGCAAACAAACCTTGGAAGAAATTCTGTAACAATTGAAAGATTTGGAGCACGAGTTACTGCTCCCATGAACAGGACAACGTTGGGATGCCTGACTCTTTTCATTATCCGAACCTTGCAATTTAAACAAGAAAAAAATCATTTAGCATGTAATCTTCCAAATATTCAAAAGAAACAACAGCAGCACTAACCACTAAGTATAAAATGTTAATTAGAAACAAAGTGGCTTATGGTTATGCATGTAAATAAATAGGTGGAATATGTTCTCAAGTTATGAAAGTAAAAAACAAAGACTGCAAATGACCAATTACATGTAGTAAGAAAGATCAGATTGCTTTTTTAAAAATTTAATTAGTTAATAATATGGGAAACAGAAAACATAATTTTATGGCAAAGGAAAGTTTTAAGAGTATAGAGAAGGGACGATACAAAATCAAAGGGAACCGGTGATGCATCAAGCACCTAATCTAAAGCCCAATAGATTTTCAATTTTAAAACAGCATGCAGATATCAATAGATTGACAACTAGGACCCAATCCCAGGGACATGAATGTACTAAGTACTAACTGAAATAAACGGACTTCGTTTGCTGGAAAAGATAACACAACAAGAGATGAAACAGATAGATTTTGCTATATTAGGGCAAAAATGCATAAAACACAAACTAGAAACATAATGAAGAGGGAGGGGGAAGGAAGGCAGAAGGATTCTACCTCTTTCAAGAATTCTGCAAGTGATTCACCCGATATATCTTGGTCCAAAAACCGCTTCACAGCAACTTCCTATAAATCATAGAGGAAAAATTAGCTCAAAAACATTTGGTACAGCAGTTAACAAGAAATCAAAAATAGGATCTAACACATGGACAAACTTCCTACAACTATTTTCCAAGTAATGGGCTGTAGCATAACACCTAGAGAAGAAATGACAGTTTGCAAAAACATGGAAGAGGTCAAGGGAAGTTATTTAAGAACAGTGCATAACAAATAGAAAGAAATCTCAAAACTGATGTCTTTTAACAAAAATCTAAAGGTACAAAACCAGCTTCCTTGAACACCTTTTCTAAAATTGATGGCAATCTTACAAAAGTTTATTACAATCTAGTTTCAATAACTTTTTACCATTATAAATCAATAACATTAGCTATTTATGTATATAATGCTTCAAATATTGCCATATCCAAAGAAGAGATCAGCATACACACATTTATACACATAACAGGACCACAAAAAATCTAAAACACTGAAGTCTTATAAAACGGATTAAAGACATAATGATTACCATAACAAAAATATTTGTATTTAAGGTCTAGGCAAGAGGAAACTTACTGTCCCATGCCAGTCACCGCGGTAGACCTCCCCGTAAGATCCTACAAGCACAGAGAACGCACCCAAAGGTGCAACAAGTTAAAATTGAGGAGTTATATCCATGAAATGAAATAACATGATATGAAAGCACAATGCATGGTCCAGTACCAAGTCCGATACGCTCACCCAAGGTGATATCCTCCCATGGAATCTCGCAGTCCGCAACATCATCAATCGAATCAGATTTTGTGCTCTCGTTACCTGCTGAACTATCTGATGTTCTCTCTCCTTCTGAATCACGTTCGTGGCCACCACTACCACGATGTTCATGACCACCACTACCACGTGGTTCACGGTCACCACTACCCCGCCGTTCACGGTCACCACTACCCCGCGGTTCATAGCCTCCACTATCTGTGTCTCCATCACTTCGAGTGCCCTGCTCGTACTGCTTACTGACAGCTGCAGTTGTTGCAACCACGGCTGCAGCAGTAGCAGTGGCAGCGGCAGCTACTGGAAGTTTGTTTGGATCCACACTTGATTTTGCTGCAGCAACAACCATAGAAGACGCAACAACAGCAGCTGCAGCGGCGGCAGCAGCTGCAACAGGGACGTTTTTCACATATTTTACCGGAGTTATTTCAGATTGTGATGGGATAAGGCTGGCCCCTAAACCTTCCACGATTTGTAGATTCTCAGGTTGACCCAAAGGACTAACTTTAGACTGCACCCTATTATCAGGTAGAGGAGGCAGAAACAGAGATGGAGTGTTATCATCTGGGCTTTTCTTTTCTTGGGTTCCAACCCGTTCTTTGTTTTCTTCCTCTTCCACTGAATAATTAACCTCAGCTGTTGATGAATCTAATTGTTCATGGTAAATTTCCGTAAACAAGTTTGGGGGAGCCACGACCCCACTTTCCAGCAAGACATCATGGAGCTTCTGAGCTAATTGTGGGTTCTCCTTGGCAGCATCTATCATGTATTGTGAAACATCTTTCACTTTCATTCTACGAACAGCCGGGGAGGTAATACCTTCGGTCCAAGAAGGAGATCTTGCATGCCCATAAGGGTAACTAGTCCTGCCTGGAACTTCCCGAACCAGCACCTTCTCAACATTCGATGGTTTTCTAGCACCATCTACTAGTACATTGGATTCTTCGTCAACTTCAGTTAGCCCAGCTAGTTTCGCATTAGCAGTAGTAAATTCTTCTCTATCATCAGACACCTTTCCTGCATAGGAAGGATTTCTTAACCTCGATCTCCTCTCGAAAGTCCCGAAGTCTGAATGTTCTTCGAATGAACTTCCGACCCCACTGCTGGAAGAGGCTACACGAGAGGAACCAACATACACAGGACTGGCAAAGGAGAATGATTCATCATAATCTATATGTGACCCAGCCGCATCAGATGGAATAAGCGTACCTGGATCTGACATTAGATCGACAATGTACTCCCTGAAATTCAAATTATACACATCTTAAGCAAATGGTTAAGATTTGGAAACTTCAAAATGAAATAACTAAACTTAAATGTAGCTGATTTGTCTGTGTCACAAAAAAGTAAACTTCAGACAACAAATACCTTCCATCCTGCATCTTTACAAAGTTCATTGCCACATCACTAGAACCAGTGTACTGTTGTCCCTTCACTAGCCGGCATGGGATGCTCACACTATCAGCCAAAACCTATGAATTCAAACAAATTGACACGTCAGATGACATAGTAAAGTATAAATGAGAATTCATCTAGAAAGGAAAAAACAATCACTACAGAAAAACAAAATCCCAACACATTCCTCCAAATCAAACAAAAAAAGAAGGGTCCTTTGATGAGGAATCCCATAATGATGCTAAAACAACTCTCTCTTAAACAAAACTCATCTTGATACGTCACTTCAAAATTCATCCTATTTCTTTCCAGTCATTAAGAATCCCAAAACATCAAGCAACACTATCTCATTCACAGAAACTTGGAGACCTTAGAATTAGAATAACATACAATGAAAATGTAAGGGAAAGATAAGCAGTGAGGGAAACCGTTGAGCACATTACAATGAAAATGTTAAATGGTGTCCTTGAGAAGTGACAGAAGCTCTCACTGATTACTGGATGATACCCCTAGTGTTAAAAAGCAGACCCACAGCGGAACCTTTAAACTAACAAATGGTTTAATAAATATGCAAATAGAGCCTTTGGCAGATTACTGAGAAAATTGTGTTGAAAATTCAACATAAAAGGAAAAAGGAAAAAATGAAACAGAAGCTCAAACATAACATTGGAAAAAGGTCAAGAAGCTTGTCATCAATCTCTAAGTTTGATGTTAGACATCGTTGACCACAAACAAATATAAAAAAAGGACTAACACAGACTCGATTAAAATACAGATATAGATAGTATCACATATAACAATGTTTGTAAAGAAGTAAAGAAAGTGAGCCGACATTGTAAGTGAATTTAAAAAAACACATTAAGAAGATATAGTTGGTCAAACTCCTCCAATAATAAGTTTTACTGGTTATAAAAGGTTTGCCAATTCAACAAATGCAAAAGAGCATTCAAAACACTATTTAAGCAACTAATAAAATGTCAACAAGTACCTTGAACAACAATGCACGATGCCTAGCCAACCCAACTTTCAAAGAACCAAGAGGCAAAACCATGCTGCCATGTGTTGCTTTCAACTTGTGCGTGAGACTTTGCCATTCTCTCAACATGCTATGAGGATCCCCAACTGGCCCGCCCATATAGTCCGCCACTAAAACAGCAAGTTTTCCCACCAAATCACTATTTACAAGAGCCAAAGAATTTGACCTTGACTTTACAGCCATCTCTAGTGCTATCTGCTCAAGCTTCAACAAATTTGAATCAGCAGCTTTGTTGACCAAAACTGCTTCCCAGGCAATACTTTCTGATATAGGTGTTCCTTGCAGATCAACAAGGGAAGGCATTCTTTCTGAGGCGGACTCAGTCAAGATTCCATACAGGTCATAGAAGCCGTCCAAGATCTTGTCATCATAGCTAAGAGCATTGTAATTCTGTGAAGCATGGATAAATCTACGATATGAGATAGGTTAGAAAGGCATAAACTTATTAAAAGCTCGAAATAACAAGGTCAAATGTAGGAATGAATCCATCTCGCATTACAGTTATGTCCAACAGCAAAAGTTCTAAATATTTTGTTAAGATTCTTCAAAAATCATGGCAAAGTTTAAATAAATCAACAAGAAAGTAATACCCTATTTCTTCCTTCATTATGTTTTGCTCCATCTACTGTGCTGAATGTGACCGCATAAGATATTGCACTATTAATTTCTAAGTTGAGAAAGAAGCACTAGAAATGAATGTCTATCTATTCTGAACAAAATTAGAAGGAAAAAAAAAATGAACTAATTCTTCGGAGTTTTCAATGGTTTCTATGCAACTGCTTACTTAAAGGAAAGCAGAACCTAAATTCAAAGTCTGATTGTAAGAAAAGAAATGCTTACAAATCTTCCCCTTCCCAAAAATAAGATAATAAAATATAATTTTAAAAAAGTTGATGCTGAATGACAATGAAATGAATCCAAATCTTCTCTACCTCAGAATTGTGCCACTACATGGTGCTTAAGTGTACAATAATCCACAGATAACTCCAAATCAAGATAATGGATACCATAGAACTCAAGTATAACATAGGAACTGATGTAATTTAAACTATGCACAACTGAGTTGAATGGACTTCTGTTTCCTTGTCTATGTGTCGATATGTGGGTAAGCTATTGGGGAAAGTATACATTATACAAACAGAGAGCTAGAAAGCCAGATACCAAACCTATTGTTTCTCTTTTCTTTTATTTGCTCTCAAAAGCTACAGAAAGTCCATCCACCCTTTATCTACTCTCTCAAGTTTCTCCATTTAAAGTAACATGATTTCGATGAAAGGCACCAAGATTTAGGATACTATTTGGATGGAACTTAGAACAAGGTTCATATGAATAGAACTGGAAAGAGGCTAAAAGATAAAAAAGATAAAAATAAAAAAATAACAACATAAATTGGTTCAGGTCTTCGATATCATCTCCAATAGTCACCTAGAAATTGATCATTAAACTGCATAAGAGAATGCACCAGCTGTTCAGAAACTCTACAAATTATTTCAGTGTTAAGCAACCAAAAAGTCCCAAAAGTGGTGCATTACGCGCCAAATTATTTACAAAACAATAAAAGTCCATCCACCACTTGTTCCCTATTTATGTCAAAATATTAATTCCTGATGATGTAAACAATTGAGGAGAGCATCCCTGCTTCGTCACAAGTAGGAATAGAAAATCCAAAGCAACGCAATTTTGATGGTCTCTCAACAAAATTGCAGCTAATTGCAGTGGTCCTCTCTTTATACTTTTCATCACAGGCCAAAGGAAGAGAAGGAAAAGAGTCACAAGAGCCATGAGAATGACACTGACCTTCCAAGGTCTTTTTGTAACACCGACAACTTCCAAGTTCATGACCTTAAGCATAATAACTACTTGCTTACAAGTAGTGTATGCAAAAGACTATGCTATCAATAGGGAAATGAAAGTTAGTCAAATTGACTTTTAGCATCATGTACATTACATTTAAGGGTAAAAGATGACTGAACTACTCTTCATCAATATACATTTTTTTAGGCAATTATATGGTTACCGTATCACTGCAGGGATAGGTTGACAAGACCATGAGATATTCAAAATGAGATCAAATTCAATGGAATGTACTAACAATAACAAGTCAACCATAAACAAAATGCCAATAGAGTTATAGAGATAATAGTACTAACAATAACAAGTCAACCATGAACTCCAACAAAACAAATGAAGAGAAAACTTACCCAATACCGATAGGCAATGACTTCAGCTGGAGTATTATCAGGAGCACAAGAGCCCAAACTAATTTGCTTGACAGCTTCAATCTGAACCGCCTCTGGATCCTCCCTCGCGCTCAATTCCAAGGCTATTTGAATCTGATACTCTTCCTCTACATCAGGATCTCTTGAAGAACTAGACCCCGAATCATGCCTCACTGCATCAGGAACAACATCTAATCCAGTACTACTAACAACATCAAGTGGTTCTTCTGTCCTCTCCCCTCTTGTCACGCTTGAAGATGATGATGAGGGGCTCGAGCCATGTCTACTAGCAACTGAGTTCAACCAGCCTGAAAGCCCTGACAAGGGTTTATGCTCAGGGTTATGGTGAGACCTTGTGAGCAACAATCCATCAGGGGAAGACCCTTCAATGGATTTACTTCCCTTTGATGAAGTAGACCCTTCTGAATCTTCAGATTGAACAGACATGATATGAAGCTTCTTAAGAAGGTTCTTCATTTTACTCTCACAAAGCTATGAGATTGAATGCTAAAGGAATAAAAATCTGGCCATAAACATCTCCATTGTCTTGGACCAAGCATGAAATCTCAAACTCTATATCAACAAGACAAACAGGAAGAAGTTCAAACTAATCCAAAAAACCCCTTTTCTTTCTCCAAAACTACACCCCACAAGGGACCCCAAACAAACCCGTCAACCAAAAGCCATAAAACAACAATTCCAACTAGTAGCAGCAAAGTTTTCCAAATATCAAGAACACCCAGATGCTTGAATTGAAAGAAACACCCCCTTTACACCAAAAACCCAATCTTGAAGAACCAGAGACAAATCCTCAAACACATAGCATGCACAAAACAAAACCCAACACCCAAAATCACAACTTTTGATCCTTATGACCCTCCAGAACCAGAATAATCAATATAATCAGAATATGAAAATACCCCAATTGATAGAAATGGATCTACTTTCGATACAAAAACAAAGAGAGCATTGAAAAGAGAGAAAAAAGGAAAGAGATGGCTAGTGGGAAAGTTTGAACATTTAACTTTTATTAATAAAAAAAAAAGCCCAAACACAAGAAATGGAAAAACAAGAGAGGGGGCAGGTAAGACGGGCAGAGACAGCAAAGACAAGCAAGTGGAAGGGTAGGACCTCAAAAGATGACCCACTTGAGCAAACAAGCACAGAAGGATTTTATCTCAAGAACCCAGAAAAGAAAGTTTGGAAATTGATGGGAAACACAAACCAACTGGGCTTTCTCTCTCTAAATTTTCTCACTTTCTCGTTCAATTTTCTCACTTCTCAGTTGGGTTTTTGGACATGAGTTGGAAATTCGTGATAGACTAAACAGAAAAGGAATATCGAATGACCTACTTGGTAAAGTATAATACTCGTTTCAACTTTTGCTATTTCGAGCAAAATATGATCTTGTTCTCTTTCTCTACCTAATAAATTTTGGTTTTATATATATTAGAAATTTCTTAAGAAAACGACAAAAAGGCTTTAAACATGGGGGAAGTGGTCAAGTGGTTAAAATTCACCTCCAGGCTCCAACTAAAATCATTAACTGTTGCCGGGTTTTGATAGCGTATTGATGCCTCTGTCTTCCTTGCACTTAATTTCAAAATTTTAATGCAAATCTATTTCAATTTTTTTAAAATTTCCTAGCAAGAAAATTCTTACAATTATTGTATTAAATTTTTTAAAACTCTTAAAATTCTTACAATTATTGTTTTCTCCAACTAATCTTACTTGTTTTCACTGTTGAATAATAGCTTCCGCATCAAGTACCAGAAAATCAAAAAACACATTGTTCATAAATTGTACTGAATTATCACGTAACGTTATGTCTTGTATTTGTACATATGTATGTTATATTTCTCTTATTGGAAGTTTACTTTTTCTTTGTTAAAAAATATATATTAGGGGCCGTTGGAGAGTGGAACCGAATAATTTTTTAACAGGATTTTAAATTTTTTTAAAAATGTAGTCGTAATGTTAATAATTTTATGATAAAATTTACATGGTGGATCCATACAGTAATATTAATAATTTTTATATAAATAGTGATAAGGTCTATAGGATTTAATAATAAAATAATATTTTAATGTTGGGGTCCACGAGAATAGTATTAATAATAGAATAATTTACACTAGCGGTACTATAATTTTTGACACTTTACTAATTTGGTCTTATAACTTCTGACTTTGTTCAAAACAGTCTAATATAGCAATTCGTATTACCAATTTGGTCCATTTGTTATATCCGGTCCAAATTCGAATATTAACTGTCACGTGTCATGATAATTAAAATTATGAGATAAGATTAAGTGTCTCACTATGGTTATATTTTCTATTAAAATATAAAGAAAGTTATTTATATTTGAATTTTAGGGTTTTACAAGAAAAATTGTGAGTTTTTGATTGTGGTAAAAATCGTAATTTTCAAACATCAAAAGTTTTCTTAATGTCTCAATAGAAGACGTAACCATATAGGGCATTTTAACTTATCTCATCATTTCAACTACCACTCAACATCACAATTAACGTCTGAAACTAGATGAAATGTAATATTTGGGCCAAATTAGTAACACATGTTGTTATTTGGGACTGTTTTGAATAAACTCAAAAATTATAGGACCAAACTGGTAAAGTGATAAAAATTAAGATACTATTAAATTAGATTATTCTTAATAGTATGATATAAAAAGCGATAAAATTCACATGATAGTAATTAGAATAAATAAAATATCATATTTTTTCAGAATAAAATAAGAAAAAGTATGGGAGTTGGTTTATTTCACTCTAGGAAATAAATAAAATGTAAATTACACAAAAGGTCATCACTGTAGAAGAATGAGCTATGAAATGAAAAGTCAGACTTGGAAACTTACTGGGTCAAATATATATTTTATTTTCCCTAGAAATTTAGTTGAACAAAATTTATTTTAAATTAATATTTTGAGTAATAAATAAGGTGATAAACGAAGATGGTCTACTTTGAATATCTTCTATTAAGAAAATGAAATAACATTTTTATTTTGCCAAAATCCTCTTATATAAAAATAAAAAAATAATATTGATCAATATGTTACAAAAAAAAAAAAAAAAAAAAGACATATAGGTAGTGGTCACCTATCCTCGTAATACAAAAACAAATGTGGACTTTAGTCAATAACTAATTCTTAATTATTTAAGAGTTTAATTAATTATTCCAAAATTAACATGGTTAATGTCAAATCCATTATTTATTGACCCTCATATATTTACCTAGCAAATTTTGATTTTTTTTCCATTTTTAGTCATGTGTTCACTTTTTGTGTGAAAAAAATAATCCTTTCTAAAAAGAAATTGAATCACATTCAGAAGATCTCTCTTGAGGGCATTTTCCTACAAAAGTTATTTTATTATAAAATACATCCATAAAGTGTACATTTGCATAGCACATACAATAAATGGAGAAAAATTAAAAGTCATTGATAAAATCTCCCAAGTGTCATTCAAACAGTGAATACAATGTCTTTTGGACTACTACAGTATCCAATATGCCAAATCACAAATAATTTAAGGCTATCAAAAAGAAAAATCACAAATAATTTAATAGTAGTACATGTTAAAAATATTTTATAAAATGAAAATATCTAGCTTTTGGGATCATTATATTTTTAAAAATTTATTGTGCTCACGTTCTCCAATATTTACTATTTTAGTAACATTATCTCCGATCAAAATTTAAAACTTATACATTCTCTAATTTTATAAAATTGACGTGATTTTGTCTTTTTGTCAACTTTTGTTACTTTTATTCTTTAAATAAGTATGTGAGCCGCATGCGTAATCAAAATGAGTATTAAAATCAAGGGAAATCACCCTCTTTGGATCCCACCGTTTCGGTAAAAAAAATGATGGACTAGGGTCACCTTAGATAGACAAAAAGTGATCATTTTGCCCATGTCTTAAAAAAAATAAAAAATAAAATAAAATAAAGGACCCGAAAAAAAAAAGGACCCAATTTTGTCCGAAAAGAAAAAGCCACAGAGAGGATAAACAAACTCATCTGCTCCCAAAAAGTAAAACTGTATCCACCGATTTGCGCCCCCCTTCTCCGATTAAAGTGGCCGCCTCCGGCTTCTCCAACCACCACCATCGAATTGCCGGCCGTAGAGTTCTTTATTGCTGACAAAGCAACAAAGAAGGTAGCACGTACCCACCACAAACAACCAGAACGAGACACGATTAGGTAAGAAAGTGCTAGCTTTGTTTTTTTTTATTGTGAATATAGGATCTT